>JABSTT010002205.1:0-46592 GCA_013339685.2 Hyalomma asiaticum | reverse complement strand
GAATTAGGTTTAAGTCGCACCACGTGTAGAACTTCACGCCGGGTGCGGCGCCGCTCGGATGATGTTAAGCCATCGGGCACGACATCATAGTCCAGCCACCACAATGTCGGAGTACTTTGTATGGTCCAAAGTAGCGCCGCAAGAGCTTTTCTTACACAGTCCGTGACGTCGTATCAGCGGCGTTCTGTTGGCTAGCTAACTTGAAAGATCCATCAGGCCGCTTCGCACGATGGAGTCTTAGACTGCAAGAATTTGACGTCACCGTCGTCTACAAGAGCGGACGAAAGCACTCTGACGCCGACTGCTTGTCTCGCGACCCCGTCGACCCGGAGCCGCAGGGTGACTAGGACCATGACTTTTCCTTGGGACCCATAAGTACCGACGATTTCGCGGAACGCCAACGAGCTAACTCAGAGCTCAAGTGCCTCGTGGACTACCTGGAAGGCAAGACCATCGCCGTCCCAAAGGTATTCCGCCGAGGACTGGCTTCGTTTTTTCTGCGGAGCAAGGTTCTCCTGAAGAACTTCTCTCAGCTCCGAGCTGAACACCTCCTCGTGGTGCCTTCAGCGTTACGTCCGGATGTTCTGGAAGCTTTAGACGACGACCCGACAGCCGGACACCGGCTTTTCTTGCAAACTATCAGGAATACAAGAGAAGTACAATTGGCCTCACCTCAGTGCCGACGTCGCTCATTACGCAAGGACATGCAGGGACTGTCAGCGACGCAAAACGCTGACAACTGGGCCAGCGGGACATCTGCAACCCATCGAATCACCTCGATGGCCGTTCCAGCAAATCGGCATGGACTTACAGGGGTTGTTCCCAACATCGACTTCAGGCAATAATAGGATCGTCGTAGAGACTGACTACCTCAGCCTCTAAGCCGAAACAAGGGCGCTGCCCAAGGGCAATGCCGCCGAGGTCGCCAAGGTCTTCGTTCAGAACATTGTCCTGTGTCACGGAGCCACGGAGGTCCTCATCGCCGACAGAGGTACGGCCTTTACGGCTGACCTAACTCAGGCGATCTTGAGGTACAGAAACAACCACCGAACCACCGCCTACCACCTGCAGGCAAATGGCTTCACCGAGCGTCTAAATACACTCTAAACCAGAATTGGGAAAAATTGGACTAACTGCATACATTTAGACCACCGGTTGAACGGGTCATCCGAAAGGACCAAATTTTGCGCCAGTGCGTGTCGTGTGCAAAAGTCCGCCATGATAAGTACCAATGGGGGGACGAAAAAGCACCCGTTGGTCTGCGCTGGATCGTCTGCTTCCGCGCTGCCTGGCCGCGCCATGTAGTTTGACTGGTTCAGGAAGAATTTAGACGCTTCTCGTCCGCTCCCCCGAGTCCGTCTGCCGATCGTCGTTCCCATGCTTGTGCCCCGCTGTGCTATTCTCTTGGCCCCCCCTTCCTGTCAGAGGCTCAAGCATGTGGGTTGTCAAAAGAGCAACAAAATACAAAAGGAAACATGCATTCCTCAACAACTGGAGGACACCACTCGCTCGGCTGCCGTCTCAGGCCTGCGGAGGCTGGCGTAGTGTACGGCGAGTTTGCTGGCGTAGTGTGTGTGTGTGTGCCAGTGCGAGCTTCCAAGCATACACGCTGTGGATACATTCCTTGAACGCGCCGAATTACAACGGATATTTACATCGCTAACAAAAGTAAGTTGTTTTAATCGTTAGCGGTTGGTTGCCGAGTGTCCGAAGAGTAAATGGCTGGAATTTGTACGCGAAAAGAGACTTCGCATGCCGTCGGCGGCCGACGTGAGCTATCGTCGGCGCAAGGAAAAGTACATTTTGTTTTCCGGGAAATACTGTCTGTATCGTAGAATAAAGTGTAATTAAATTGTGTATTTCGTCTCGTGCGACGACCACTGTGAAGCAGCTATCCCGAAGGCTAGCGCCGATACGTGGCAGACCGAACCAACGTGCTGCCGCCGGCGCGCTGCGACTACGCTGCATATCGTGACTGCGAGCCGTCTCGTTCGTAGGGAGTGAGGTAAGTACATCACATCTCAGCCGCGACAGTGACGATGAGACTTGTTCTTCATTTGTGTGCGGAATAACGACCGTAGAAATAGCACAGGACTGGTATTTGTGAGCGCCGGTGATCGTTTTTTCTACAACCGTGCTCTACGGAAAAGGCCTAGGGACGACTTCGGCAAGAATTGGTACACCGGCGGGGCAACTGTGCATCGCGTTTCTTCGCCGCCGTGGCAGAATGCTTGCCGTTACTGTGTTTGTGTGTGCTCAGGGGTGTTTTATGAGCTCGCGCATGGCATTGCGAACGCTCGTTCGCTTCAATCGACGAGGTGCTAGCTACTAATTGGAATTCGCTAATTAAAACGCGCTCACGATATGGCGGGTTTAGATTAACAGATCTGTGCGGTGGTGGGTTATCTAAGAGCCGACGCTAACCGCACGGCTCTTCTGTGAATATATATTTTGTAATTGCGCTGAACAGCAACTTGCCACCGGCACTACATGTGGGGCAATATGTGTGAGTATATATACCCGACCGTCCGGTGTGCGGTTTGAGTGGTCTAGGTGGTGCATTACTTTGATATGCTTGCGTGTAAGCTTGAGTGTCTACGAGTGTGTGATGTTCCTTTGAATGCATTGGAGTCTATATGCGATATTAATGCTGATAAAGTATGCATGTGTGATATAAATGCTGATAGATCGAGTGAAAATGTGATCGCAATGGGAAGCCTCCATTTTTCTTTTTTTCCGTTTGGTCGGAACTGGTCCAACAGTTCGTCTGCCTAGAATGGTCCACCGAGGGCAACCGTTAAGCCATCGAGTGGTAACTGCAGGGGACGAAAAACTTGAACCGCTGCTGTTAGTCTTGCAGTTACTCCAAAATTCGTTCAAAATCTGTGGCAGCCCACTTAGTCCCCGAAAGGACGAACAGCATACCCCATTTTCGTCCATTTTGGCTTAGAGTGTAAGACCATCGCCGACATGATGGCCGTGTACGTCGACCTCGAACACAAGGTGTGGGACACCATATTTCCGTATGTGACCTTGCCGTACAACGCGGCCGTGCAAGAAAACACGCAGCTTACCCGTACAAGCTTGTCCACGGACGGAGCCCAACAGCGACGCTTGACGCTATGCTACCGGTCGCCACCGACGAAGACCTCACGTTGTCAGCTGCCTGGAGCGCACCGAAGAAGCTCGTCAGCTCGGCCGCCTGCGCATCAAGAGCCAACAGACTGGTCGACAGGCGCCACTACAAGCTTCGCCGACGCCATACCGAATACGAACCCGGCGACCTTATCTGGGTCTGGACGCCGATACGACGTCGCGGACTGTGAGAAGCTCTTGCGGCGTTACTTTGGACCATACAAAGTACTCCGACATTGTGGTGACTGCACTATCAGGTCGTGCCCACTGGCTAAACATCATCCGAGCGGCGCCGCGCCCGACGTGAAGTTCTGCACGTGGTGCGACTTAAACCTAATTCGCGCGCTGAATAACTGCGACTCATTGTTAACATAATATATTGCATGTACTCTCACTTTCATGTTCGTTTTCAGCATCGGGAGAATGTTTTTTTCAGAGGGGGGTAGGGACACGTACGGTTGTTTTGGTCTGTTTAAGTGGAAAGCCGTTATTACTTTCCAGTGACACGCGCACTTGTTTGCGGCGAGTGCCGTTACGGCTTTCTGTGACGCGCAGTGGAGGCCGCGTTATCTGGCATGTCACTACGGAAACCGTGTTGAGCGTTCTTGGAATTTCGCATGCCTGAGACGCACATTTGAGTATCTTCTAGAATTTCGGAGACAATGCGAGAACGCGTTATGACGTGTTATAAAAGCCAGCGCATTCAGCCGTTTGTCAGTCTTTCCGTCGATCGACGACTGGTTACACCGCTATTGCTGTGCATTGTCATTGGCTTTGTTTTGCTGGGCACAAGTTCGCCCAATAAACAGTTCGCCTGACATCGTCTTGAGTGCTGAGTGCGTCACGACCACGTGACAATATGTGTTCCGGTTCTATACAGCGATCTAACTTTAGGCGACCTCATAACCTTACGACATCCTATGATAAAATGCTTTTAGGCCTAGTTTCAGCCAAGTCTCATATACAGGACTGAAATTTTCGCTTCCGTCGTTCCACATCATCAACGACCGGGCGCTCTTTGGCCTTGACCGGCCACTTCACCATAAGTAGACTCGCCTCACCATGATCGTCAGACCACTATTCAAGCATAAAAACTTAAAGAGGTCGTGAAACGTTTTTTTGAACATTTTGTAGTAATTGCGTATTCGGGATCCTGACGCTCCAATCAACAATATGCATTGTTCCGTTGCACAGTGTGGGATCATTTAGAACATAGAGGCTCCTACTAAAATACTAGAGGGAAATGTGGCGCTAGTGTCAGCTGTGGGAGGTTCAAACAAGGTGGTTGAGCCAGGATAGCAATGATGGGTCTGACATGCATTTGCCAAGTCTTTGTTCTTCTGGCTTCATATGGCTTTGCAACTTCAAAAAAAAGGTCGTTTGCGACACGATATTGCACTAAAACGGAACGCTAAAACACTAGCGACACCCAACAGTGTGTTCGTCATTTTCCAAGTGTACGAGAACCAGCCCACGCATGCATACATGTTCTGCTGAAAAACTATTATGCATGTCTTACAAGCGTCCTTCACCGTTTGAGACACCTTGTTATTGCGTGCAAGAGCAATTCTTTTTTTCGCTGCTTTCGGGATGGCGCAGGTGGCGCTGCCTTCGATTTCGTCTGCCTGTGCAGGCGCGTAGTACTGTGCTTGTCATGCATGCGGCGCTGCATGTCCGAGGTGCACCTGAGCGCGTCGACTTTCCCTCGCCCCTACTCCTCCTCGTCACCTCTGGAATGTCGACCTTGAAACCGGTTCCTGTTGAGAAGCATCCCGCGCCCGAAAATGTTTCCAAGGAGACGACGACACATCATGCGCGGTAACCATTGATGCTGGCATGCATACACTAGGACAGGAGGTACTTCGTAGATAAGAAAATTGTGTTTCTATTTCTATTCATTTCTATTTCTATTCAGTTTCTGGAGAAACCACTGCACGCTTGGAAACTTCGGAAGGTACGCTCTCTACTGAGCTAAAAAACGGGAGAGCGGTGAAGGACGGTGGACGGTCCCTTTAAGATGAAAGTGTATAACAGCTGCATCTTACCGGTACTCACTTACGAGGCCGACACTTGTAGGCTAACTAAGAGGGTTTAGCTTAAATTGAGGACGACGCAGCGAGCTATGGAACGAAAAATGGTAGGTATGACCTTAAAGGACAAGAGAGAGCGCAGTAAGTTAGGGAACAAACGCGTGTTAGGAACATATTAGAAATTAAGAAGAGAGATGGGCGTGGGCGGGCCATGTAATGCGAAGGCAACCGTTGGTCATTAAGGATTACAGAATGGATCCGTAGAGAAGGCAAGCATGGCGTGGGGCGGCAGAAAGTTAGGTGGGCAGATGAGATTAGGGAGTTTGCGGAGATAGATTGGGCCCAGTTAGCACAGGACAGGGAAAAGTGGAGATCTATGGGAGAGGCCTTTGCCCTGCAGTGGGCGTAGATAGGATGATGATGATGATGACGACGACGCGCGTGCGCAGGTACTCGGTGCTTTTTCCCAGTTAGAAAAATACTGAACGGTCAGATATTTAGCAATACTGTGCGATATGGCAATGCTGCCTCCTCTATTTGTGCCCAGATTTAGCAGCCTCCATGAAGATTTAAGTTACAGATATAGTTGTGTTAGAACTTAAAATAAAGATCTTTGCTGTTGTAAGCTACGGGCTAATTTTAAGTATGTAAAAGACAGGTACGTCTTCTAAATATTACAGACGGGCTTTCGCTCGCTCAGTCCTTAAGCGCAGTGCAAGTGCTCCATTGCATTTTTACGAACTATATGGGTCAAGCCCCTGCACGAGGCCGTAGCAGAAGCGCAGTATCGCCCATCGTTTGGTGGTTGGTTTTTTGCAAAAACGTGATGGTAAATAACGGCCGTGCCGTTAAACTCCGTCGGAAACTGCGCCTGAGTCTTTGATCTGAACAGACTTTTTGAAAGCGTCCGCAGACGCGTCTGCCTATCGCCCAGTCGGCGTCTACTACGGACGATAACTGTGCGGCTGCTTGGGGCGTTCGGTCGGTGTGGAATTAATCAGACAGCGGAATTAAATTGCTCAAGCCAAGGTATACAAACAGCCTTGTCACAAGGGATGTATGTCAGCCGTGAAAGCGACTCCATGGTTACAGATTCTGTCGCATCTGATACAAAAGAAAAGAAAAAAAAGACAGCAAAACCGCATCGATAGGATTCGCAAGACGGAGCGCAAATATTTCTAAAGTTGGGTAAAATACCACTGCAAACAATATGTGAAACCATCCATCAACAAACACAACGAGATATACTGCATGACACCTCATCATTGCAAACGACTTCAGTACATGCGACAGTCTGATGATCTCTAGCGGTAGCGTACGCTACAGTCGCTGCATTCGCCGCATAATGAAAAAGTGCAGTGATGTGACTCGGGTCGCTGAAGTTAAAAAACAGGAATAAACAAATCCACCAGAACGTTTGAAGCCGCAGGCACGAAGACTTGACAAATCGATGTCATACCCATGATTCTCATTGCGGCTTCACGATTGGAGCACCAGATTTCCCTCTAGTATTTTAGTAGGAAACTCTATGATTTAGAGCGATAAAAAACGTAGTTTCGGTTTCACCGTGCGCGCTCCCCTCAGCTCTGCAGTTGACGACATGTCAGTAGCCACCAGACCTCCGAGATTGGCGCGCCCTCGGATGCCACGGGAAAACAAACTGTGCTGCAGCTTTGCTTCTGAATGGCGGCACCGCACGGTTTGTTTTCTTTTTCTTTCTTTCTAGCTTTGAAGTCAATCGATTCCTTTAGAGCAAACATGAGTTCTCTATACCTTTGAACTTAAAGGTAGCTTACTGCAACGTCACCGAATAGTGCCATTCTGGCCAGCAGCGTCGCATAGTCGTTTCGGGAGCGCGAGAATGCTGGGGTTTCAAACGGGCGTTATTAAATGTGCACTGAATATTTCGCCCAAATATTTCGGAATCGGCTTGTCGAATGCATACTGAAGCAGTGAAAATTACAACTGGGCGGCTCCATATTCTTTTCACGACCCCATTAACATGGCTCACAACAGGAGGCTGCGGACAGTTGGCACCACGATAATTAAAGGAGATTAAATTGTCTTTAGTTACACAAGGTTTATTTGTTTAATCGGCCCAGGAAAACGACCGCGCCCACGAAGCAGAATTTTGAAGTATCAGACCTCGCGTCCTCGCAGCAGGATGCGCTTTTACGAGCAATGTCTAGTAGTGATGCAAATGCTAGTAGCGATGTGCTGCCACACACTGAACCGCTGATGGCTCGTTAAATGTTCAGAAATGATCAGAGGTCCTCGTGAAAGGGTGCCTTAGTCTTTGTCATTCGCTTCATTCACAATAGTCAGCAGTTTGTCAGCGATCACCTCGCAAACTTCGTGGCACGCGCTGCTCACGATGTCGACATCAGACTGGGTCTCAATTCCGGCTATGTTCGCGGGTACCGGCAGCTCGCAGTTTTCGCTAGAGCAACCTTCGTTTTCTTCGTTGCGCAGTTGGAGGTATATAGGAGGCAGCTCACTTCCAAGGACGTGTTGTTTAGTAGGCGACGCAAACTTGCCGAGAAGCACACAGCGGAGGATGTAACGAGGGCACAGGAATACATGGTCCTGGCATTCCAGTCGTCGAGCAGCCAGTTCAACGTCCGGGCATCCTCCGTCAACGCGAACCAGCAGTCGGAATGCTCGACCTCGCCCGTCACACCGCCGTGCGCTTTCCACAGTAGCTTGTACGTGTCGCGGACGGTTTCTGAAAACCAAGCCACGGTACCTTCGAACATAGCCCTCTTGGCCGCGATGCCGGAGGGTGGGGGGGAGGCGAACTGCTGCTTCGACATCATTCCAGAAAATCCTCAGGTTTGGTGATGATGATGTTCCTCCTGAAACATTGGCAGCTACCTACTTAGGGGTTAAGCGAAAAGCCTGGATAAAACCTAATTTTTCCCCAAAAGAATGTTAGCCAGAAGCTTCCTTTCTACAACGGTATTCTGACTGTAATCACTAGAGCATATTGAACTCATATATAGTTTAATTCGATCAGAAGGAAAATAAAAATTAATCGGTCGAATCCGAGAAAATATTGAACTACGTGATTAAATGGGTTAACAAAATAATTGGGCCCATTCGATTCAGTAATGAACTTTTTCACAGCAATGAACATATTCCTACTCATGTTTCCCAGCACAGACGACCTGTGCGAGAGCAGTACAGTGCTTGTAAACGAAATGCCCAGATTTCGCAGTGTTGTTGTGTGGGGTTTAACGTCCCAAAACCAGCTCTGATTATGAGAGGCGCCGTAGTGGAGGGCTCCGGAAATTTCGACAACCTGGGGTTCTTTAACGTGCACTGACATCGCACAGCACACGGTCCTCAACATTTCGCCTCCATCGAAATGCAGCCACCGAAGGCAGGTTGGGAAAGTCATGTGGCACTGCTGAAACCTCTGCTCCCGAGTCCACTTTGAAAGATGTCGTGCATTTGTCAACCGTGACGCCGGTGCACTTCGCGTTCGCGGGCGACTTGCTGCGTTTCCCTTGCTAGTTGCCTGAGCGGTAGACCTCTGCGAAATGTGCATGTTTACGGCAATTATTGCAGAGTGGGCGTTTTGCAAGGCATTCCGACCGTGGGAAGGGCGAGCGTCCACAGAAAGAACAAGTGTCTCGACTGCTATCGGTTGACGTGTCCCAAGGCTTTGAGTCGGAACGCCGAGTAGCGTCAATCCCGATTTGCGACGAAGTCACATAGGTCGCTTAAGCCATCTTCCCCTTCTTGGCGTCCTCACCATGTCGGGCATGGACCCCGGCATCTTTCAGAGAGAGCTTCAGAGAGTTGCACAGGGTAGCCAGCCGGTCTCAGCACTGGCTAACATCCCTGTCTTTCCTCCTTTCCTCTTCCTTCTCCTCCTCAGACTTCCTGAAAAGATTTTCTGAGAGACGAGAACCCCTTAGCCCTACCAGAAGCTGGTCACGGACAAGCCTTTCTTCGGCAAGTGCAGGTGGATAATTGCAGCGTTTACAAGCCGGCACAATTCGGCGTAGTATACGTCTACACTTTGCCCCGGTAGTTGTATACGCTTGTGGAAGCGAGACGACTCTTGTAGTTCGTTGTCGGGGTGGACGAAATGTTCCATGAAGCACGCGACGAGTGTCATAAGTACGCGCCAATGCCTCGTCGAGATAAAGTGTTTCCAATAATGGACAAGCTTTGGGCCCCATGCAGTAAAAATGTGAACGTAGTTGCACTTCGGACGCGACTCACTGTATACCTGCCACTGCCGCATGATCTTCATAACGTGACTTCCAAGAGAGTGAACTTGCAGCGTTGGAAATGTCGAAGGGTTCTGGCTGTCGGAGAGAGCCACTGAGCTATTTTGTAGGAGGCGCCTTTTGGGTTTGGTCCTGGGCCGTTTCAGCACAGACGAATCTTGCTCTGGAACGCACAGTAGCCTATTTTGCAGCTGTCTTAGCTTCCATGCTTTCTGCCACCATGTCGAGATCGGGGGTCGGGTATATCGACGGGTAGGCGTTACAAGGCGCGTGCCAGGAGCGAGGTGCGAGACGACCAGCCTGTACGTGATCGAAACCGAGACTGCCTTTCTTAGCATAACACTGACGCATCCGTAGGGCAGTTGGCGCCACCAGTAAGTCAAGCCTGATGCACGCTGTAGCGACCACGACACTGACCACTGCGTCTGGCACCACGGCACTGAGATTATAGTGTTTTTGTACAGCGCGATGACCGCAAATGTTTAGTTTCGTTTTCTATGTTTAGTCACGGCAACTCATGGTCAAGTAAATGGTAGCTGATAACGCTTATTGCGCATGTGGCCTTGCAGAAATAATGCATTCTGTACTCTTAAGCATCGCTTTCCTCGTGCGCGCCAGTGAGATATATAGAAGTTTGGTTCACGTTTCTACTCGGTTCTGAATTTTCCTGTCTCCTGCTAAGTTATGCTGGGTTTCATGTAAGAAAACAGCCGTGCCTATGATACATAAGATACAAAGCATCTTTTTACATCTTGTTTGAAACGAGCCTGCTCTCTGAGAACCAAAGATCTTCTAGAAAGATTATTCCTCCTGAAGTGGCCAGAACGGTGACATTACTTTGTCTGTTTTGTGAAAAAATGAAGTCATTCCCTTCTCAAATACCAGACCTGTAATTTATGTGGCATCCATGGACAAGGTTCTTTTCCGCGTCCGCACTGCATATATTGGTTCTCTTTAGAAAATTAAGTGCTACTGCAAAGTGCCTGTCGCATGCGATGGCAACATAAATCCACTTGAAAACTACGACACCTGTTGCGAAAGCGAAATCGTTACTGTCGACTTCAACGCCTCTAAGCGACAGTTTGAAATAGGCTGAGCCCGCTGAGACGAAATCGCTAACATCAAGTTTCAGTACAAGGAGCGCGATATAGAGCAACGAACAGATGCCTGCTATCTAGAAGTCGTTGATTTAACGCAGTAGGCGACACACTTGGATTAAGAACGTCGACTTGTAGCTTGAAAGAACGCTAGCACTGCTTTTTCTTTCGAATTTATACCATTTCTTCATACAATCACATCTATGGCGATCGCTAAGGAGAGACCGACTGAGAGGACATCTTAATATACACACGCCGTCCGTCAAAGCGGTGTTGCAAGATGTGTGTCGGAGAGGCATGGCCAATGGTAGCTGCTTGAGATGTGCGGCGTCGTGCCCCTGGTCGCCATTGGGTGCCTCCATATGTACATCGTGCTGCTATCAAAAGAAGGAAGGCTGCGTAGTTTCATTTTGTGCTTAGCGGTAAGGATACGAAGTCCTGCGAGTGTGGGCACCGAGGCGGTGGATGAGGGCATAGCTTGTGCTCTAATCGCTCGAGCACCCCGCCATGTGTACCGGACCTTTGTACGCCGCACGTCGGATCGGCCGGCGAATCGCAGTCTGGCAAAGCAGCAGTGCTCATAGCCACTTCCGAAACCCTGGAAACTCGCTCTATTGAGCGATGCGTATATCTTCATGATTTCACCTTTATATACGAAGCCATTGACTTCACTAGCCTGGAAATCAGCGCACGCTTCTTAGCCCGCGATATGCCTCGGGTGCGTCCAGTCTTGAGTGGCCAGTGATGCCAACCCGGGGGATTTATTCCTAGATCTAGGTTATTTCCACGCCACCCAGGGATTTAGCGTCTTTGTTGTGAAACCTAGGGATTTTTGTGAGGCGGCCCAACGAGAACCATTTTTCTACAAGTAGAACCGAAATACAGATAATTTTCGCATTTTTTATTTTATCACTTAATGAGGCAAGGGTGGTAGCAGAGACAACGCGAGAATCTTCTGGCGCCTACTGTGATGAAAAATGAAACTTTCTCTTCGTGACTGTTCAGCAGGTGCGCGCATTCATAACTTGTGCGCCGTGAGTCGTTATTTTTCTGTAGAACAGAGAGCCTTTTTGAGTTGCATGCACGGAAAACCCGCACCTAGTTCGCCCTTACTGGGTTACCTCACTGTACTACGTTTAAGAAGAGCTGTAAGCTGGACTTGTTCGTAGATTGAAACATTTGGACCAAATAACTGCGCCCGTCTTCGCGCAGTTCGCTCAAAAGTTGCCTTGTTGCTCCATGTCAGATGGCAGATTCTGGATCAAGAGAATTTGAACAAAGTGAACCAAGTAGAAAGAGGAAGTACGTCACCAAAATACTTGGGACGCTGATACAAGTACTGGGGATAGCTATCATCCGGTAATTCAAGGCCCGGTATGGGAAGCTGATCCAAAGCTGAGGGTGGCCACTTAGCAGTAAAAAATACCCTTGCATTTCTATAGGAGATCACGCAACACTGATTCGAAATGCAGCCATTCAGAAATTAGCTGCCATTTTGCAAGAGAGCACAGATCTCTGTTGGCTCTCCGGAGGTGGGACTGTCATAGACTTCTTATTATGTAGGCTCTCCGAAGGTGCCCAATCGTAGACTCCATAGGTAGTATATTAACTGTAGGCCAGAGGAGATGTAGAAAAAGAGCGGCAATTGCTGTTCATAAGCTTATTTCTACCATCAACATGATTGACAGCAAAATGGATCAAAGGGAGAATAACGTTTAGACGTCTTTAAATGTGATTAGACAAACTGAAAACATAAAAATTACAATCTAGGGATTGTTCTTACAATTGAGGGATTTCCAGAGGCTCAATCTATGGATAAATTGACGGCTTATGTTGGCATCACCGAGAGTGGCTGAGTTCGGGGTGGCTGGGGCAGCTTTGGTCGGACAAGTAGTGGTGTCCCCCCTCTAGTGGGCTATTCGTAGCTCAGGCGGCTGCTACTGGCCATGGTGTGGGGTGCTGGCCATTGTGGAAATGCGGCGTTGTGGCATAGTTGCACCGCGCGGCCACGCCTGTGAATCCACGCGACCACGCGGCCGCGTGAATCCACGTGGCATCCACGAGGTGGCCAAGTACAGTGACCTGGCGACGAGCGAAGTGGCATTTTGGGGAGTTCAGCTGAAGTCCGTCCCTTCGGAACACCTCGAAGATTGCCGATAGGCGATCAAGATGTGTGTCGAATGTAGGCGAAAAAACAATAACATCATCCAGATAACATAGGTAGGTGGACCACTTGAACCCCTGAAGCAATGAGTCCATCATTCATTCGAAGGTGGCGGGCGCGTTACAGAGACTGATTGGCATCACCTTAAACTGATAAACACCGTCAGGGGTGAAGAATGCGGTCTTCCCTCGGTCCATCACATCGACGGCTATCTGCCAATAGCGGGACCTTAGGTCGATAGTTGAAAAGTAAGCAACACCGTATAAGCAGTGTAGGGCGTCATCTATACGTGGCAAAAGGTAAACGTCCTTTTTTGTTATTTTGTTGAGGTGCCTATAATCTACACAAAATCGCCAGGTTCCGTCGTTCTTTTTAACGAGCACCACAGGAGAAGCCCAGGGGCTGCACGAGGGCTCGATAATGTTTTTCGCGAGCATCTTGGTGACCTCCTGTTGAATTACTTTACGCTCCGATGCCGAAACACGATATGGACGTCGGTGAATCAGGTTCGCATCGCCAGTGTTTATGCGATGAGTCACTATGGTGGTTTGGCCTAAGGAGCTACTTGCGAAGTCAAAGATGTCACGATAGTCTTTGATGACGTGGCGGAGGGCTCCAGCTTGATCGGGCATTAAATCAGGCGAAACCATATTGTCAATGTCGACGCTACTGGAACGGCACGGAGTTTCAACGTGGGTTCAGCTACAGCAATCATCCACTGGGAAGGGCTCGACGTGGTGGTCTTGGAGAGCGGTAATTTCGGCCAGGAACATGCATTGCGGTAGCACTTGTGCAGCGAGTCCGAAATTGACAAGGGGCGGGCACGCACGATTTGCAGTAATTGTCAGTACCGTGTTTGGAGCAGTAACACCGCACGTAAACATA
The DNA here is from genome assembly GCA_013339685.2 of Hyalomma asiaticum. Lineage (NCBI taxonomy): Eukaryota > Metazoa > Arthropoda > Arachnida > Ixodida > Ixodidae > Hyalomma > Hyalomma asiaticum. Next base: position 33,040 of record JABSTT010002205.1, on the reverse strand, counting down.
ACGCCAGGAATGGGTAAAATCATGTAATCACCGTCAGGGACAGCTGGCGTATACGTTAAGTCGACGTAAGTCACAGAGTTGGACAGAAGGTAAATAAAATCAATGCAGCATGGACGGCTCTGGGGCGGGTCGGTAGGATCAGAAAGGAGGGGCAAATGAAGGTTGAGAGAGCCGGCCGAACAGCCTATGAGGGCAGAGAGAGCAGCCAGAAAGTCCATACCGAGGATTAGGTCATGAGGGCAATGTTCGATTACGGCGAAAAGAACGGCAGTGCTTCTATCTGATATAGTGACTCGGGCAGAACACATGCCAATAATAGTGGCAGTGCCCCCGTCGGCGACTCGAACGGCTCGGTTCAGGGCGGTTGTAAGAACTTTCTTCAGCCGCCGACGAAAAGCCGCACTCATAATCGACACATGCGCCCCAGTATCGATCAGCTCCCTGACAGGAACATATCTACAATAACGTCCAAAAGATTCCAATTTGTGGTTATAGTCAATCGAGGATTTCTTGCCAAGGTCGTCAATGCAGCTCCACCTCCAGAAGCTGCACTACTTAGTTTTCCGGTCGGATGGGATGGGAATAAGTCGGAGAGGCAGCACGGTGTGCTGGGGCGAACCAGATTGACGGCGAGCACGAGAGGGCGACCTGTCGTAGCGAGGTCGAACTAGAGATGTGGCAGGAGCAGTTGATGTGGTCGGCACAGAGGAAGCAAGTGCAGAGGACGAACGAGAACTGGCCTGATTAGTGAAACCATAGCGTGTCCGTGAAGGCCAGTGGTTATGGCAGTAGCGAGCGATATGGCCGACGCGTCGGCACTTGAAGCAAATGGGCTTGTCATCGAGGGTGCGCCATTCAGACAGGTTGCGTTGTCGAGCGTAGGTGTAAGGGCTAGGCGCAGACGCGCGACGGTAAAAGGGCTCAGCAGAGTAGACGGGTCCAACAGGGTGAAGGCTCGATAATTCTTTACGGACTACGGCTTGTATGACGGAGATCATGGTCGGAGAAGGATCGGGCGTAGGGAACGTAGAAGTCACCGGTTGTGCTGCTTCTACCTCCCTTCGAATGATACGTGTGAGGTTGTCAGACCGAGGAGGCTGGGGAAAGACGTCTTCGCAGGATGAAGTAGACGCCGTGTTAGGAAGTCACGTGATGTTTCGTGCTAGCCGGCGACTTTTAGCCTGTTCTAAACGGCGGCATTCCTTGAGAATCATATCGGTGCTCGTGACGTTGTTAAACACTAGCAGGCTGAAGGCGTCGTCAGTAATGCCTTTTAGGACGTGGCCAACTTTGTCGTCTTCCGACATGTGCTGGTCAGCCTTGCTACAAAGAGCCAAGACGTCAAGAATGTAGGACACGTAAGATTCAGTAGACGTCCGGGCACGCGTGGCCAGTGCCTTCTTCGCAGCTAGTTGGCGACCACAAGCGTAACCGAAAAGCTCCCGAATCTTTTCTTTAAAGAGGTCCCAGCTCGTTATTTCCTTTTCATGGGACTCAAACCATGTCCGCGGAGTGCCGCCCAGGTAAAAAAGAACACCAGCGAGCATGAGCGTCGGATCCCACCTGTGCGTGGCGCTGACGCGCTCGTACCGGTTGAGCCAGGCATCAACGTCGGCAGAGCCATCGCCGGAGAAAGTGCCTGGATCCCGAGGGTGGCATAGCGTAATGTATGTTGTGGCTACAGTGGAAGAACTTGGCGCTGAGGAAGTTCCGGGAACAGGAATCGGCGAGGTCTCGCCGGTGTTTAGACCGCTACGCAGTTCCATGGAACGTAATACAGGCATCGTCCACCTCCACCAATAATGTTACGAGTGTTATCTAGACGCAACGCCGAGCGGGCACAAGGTTCTGGCAAAATGGCGCCGGTACAACAACCACGGCACTGACGTGCTCTTCCTCTTTCTCCATGCCGCTGCGCTGAGATGGCTGATTGGTATCAATATTGTGGGTATTTTCGATTTACCAAGCACGGCGTGAACTAGCTCTAGGGAGTTCAAACGAAATTGCGGTCGGTGCTGCACTCATGCAGCGCCAGTTCAACAAGTGCAGGCCTAGCACTACACTAGCGCCTAACTGAAACGAATGCGGCAGTGAAGGTAGTGCAAGCCTTTTTCTTCTGCTCCGGACTTCGCACCTGTTTGTTCGGGTTGACCCAGAAGTTGTTCCTTACAAAAGGACAGAAAGTTGAGCGAGTTGGTAACAGTCCATAATCAAAAGAAGAGGCGTGCAGGACACGGACACAAGAAGAGCAGTGAACAACACGAACGCCGACTAACAACTGATGCACAGCACAGAGGCGAAAAAGAAAGAAGACACACAGCTTATCTGCGCATGCTCGGAATGGTAGCGCCACCTGTCAATCGGTTAAACGTGCCGGTCTTCGCGATAGACAACTCCTAAGGCTTTCTATCTCCTCTCTGTTTAAGCTAATCGACGGCTGACTCACGCATGCAGTTCCACTAATACTGATATGCCAGGCCTCAACCAATAAACGCGTATCTTCGTTCTTATGCCTGTACAGGATCTCGGTTTTGTCTAACTCGGGCATGCAGCTACATACCTGGCAGTGCAAGGATAGATTGGACGGCGTCCCACCTGATAGCGACCTTCTGTGTTCAATTAATCTTTGATTAATACATCGCGCAGTTTGCCCTACATATGTAGTTTGCCCTACATATGTTTCGCGCAGTTTGCCCTACATATGTTTGCCCTACGTTTTTTTTTCTATTCAGGACAATGGACAACAAAAGGATTGTTAGTTTTCAAGCCACCCTTACCAAGGCGCAAGAAGCTCAAAAGTCGCCATAGCGAAGAGAGGTTTTCATAAACTCCATCCGTCACCAAAAACAGTTTACAAGCTCAACATGTGAAAGGAATGGGAACTACACCAAAATGCAGCAGTAGTATGTGGTATGTTAAACCAGTGCAAGACTGGCTGCACAAGTGATTTTTGATGCAAGAAGTAACCAGCGCAAGGGAAATGTGCCGGCTTAGGATTCCTTGGATAGTGACTGTCGCATGGTATCCTTCTGTAAGTGTGTGTCCACATTTGTATAGAGGATTGCATATAACATGGTGCAAAACAAGCCAGCAGTAGCGTGTCTGAGCGCAGCATTTCTTCATTGCACTGAGTGTAGATTGTTGTAAATGTGAACATTATTTTGCACAGCAATGCCAAGGAATGATACCGTAAGGCATAATGCTGTCTTCTCATGAGCTACATTGTGAAAGTTTTTGAAAGTGAAAAATGTGTACAGGCATTTGACCCTTTGTTAAAAGAGACATGCTATGTAGTGGTCACCTGGAGAATAACAGCCATGACTCTGCTCCCAAGTACAGTTTGATTATTAGGGCAGAAGGAAAGCTGCACATAAAATTTTAGGTAGAATTTTATTAAACAGGCTGTGTAATTTGTCATGCATTTACAAAGGTCATTCCTAGTTGCAGTGAATGAATTCTTCTGGTCTGTTAAAGGGCTTATGTGAGGAGAGACATTCCATCCACAAAGCACTGTTGCATGTGTGCAAGCAACTTGTTTTTTGTGTAAGGTTCAGTCACAGGAATACGGCAAATAATATAATCGCGTCCAGACAAGAGACCTAAAGTATGACATCAAGTTTTAAAAAGTAATTTTATACAGTACACAGAAGAGGTAACTCAGATCTCGTTGGAGCTGTTTGGCTAGCATTTGCTTGTATTTTATATTTGAAAGTGTACTGAGTGCTATTTCTTTGAACTACTATGCAGCTCAAAAAGGCCCGTTTTGAGCAGAGATTTCCCTATAGACCCCCTAGAGAAGGTGTTCACACCTCGTCTTTCTAACCAAACCCCCTTAATTTCTAAATGTTTGTAACAAGTTGAAAATATCTAGTGCTCCACACTTCCCACTGATGTCTAGACCCACCTCCTAATTTTAGTTCCTGGGGAAACCTCTGGTTTTGTGTGACACCCATGCTAAGAGTGAGGCACAGCTAAAGGGTAGTGAAGAATAAAATTGTAAATCTAGCAGCCACTCTGACGATTATGCACTCACAGAACCAGGAAAGATTGTCTCATTTACTTAGTTGATCAGCAATGGACAAGCAAGGGTATAGCTTGATCTTTTGAAACTGTCTTCTGTAACGGCCTTGAGAAATATGTGTGCCAGTTGAAATGTTTGCTTCGGACTGAGGCTTTCGTTGCTAGCCAACTGTCACTTGATTGAAGTGTTTATACCACAGCAAACCCTTCACCTCTTTCGAATACATAAACCAAATTAATCTTTCAACGGGATAACGTAAAGTAAATTTTGCTTTACAAGCGCTATATAATATACGAGTTGAGAAGCACTAAAAATGAGCTAGTTAGTAGCAGTTTGGTTGTAACAAAACAGTTCAGACAGGGACGCAGGAGAAGGGAAACTGAACGCAATATCAAGATCACAGAGTATGTACACAAAAATAGTGGTTTATTGTCACTTTTTTATTTTTTTTCAAAGACATGTGCCCCTCGCCAAGTGTTGTCAAAATAGTGTATCAGGATAATCTGCTGACACTACACCTTTGGTGAAATTTTGATGCTGCCTCTTTAATAACGCCAAAGTCGATAAACACAGACGTGTAGAGTGAGACGGACGACAGCGTGCACCAATACAGTATGTATACAGTGCTATGCGACTGAAACGTGATACTCGAATCGCGCGATGGCCGGCGCATTCCGTGCTATCGGAGCGCGTTTGATAATGACAGAGGAACCGAAGTGAATCACAATGCTTCAAAAGCCTACTGTTTTCATTGAGTACACGAACGAATCAGCTCGATGGCCTCAGAGCAAAGCGACGACGCAGAAAGCATCATCAGCCGCGCGCTTCGAGTACTGCGTTTCAAGGGACGCCCAGCATAAACATGGTTGTCTGAAACATCGCTCTGCTTACGAACAGAATGAGATAAATTTCAGCTTGTAATTTTATTAAACAGACGGATATTTATGTTGCCTGTACGTTCAAATCTGTCAGCGACAGCATTGCTTGCTTATATGTATGCTGCATCCATCACGATTGCCAATAAAGGACGTAAGCTTACTTGCTTGGTGCGTTTATTGCCAGTTGAGGCCTCTAGGTCACCTGGCGACATAGCAGAAATATTTGTACTCGTATTAGAGTACTGTACCCGAGAATAACGCCTCGGGGCAGCAGTAACCGCACGCCTAGGACCAGCGAGCGAGCAGCGCGACCAGCCGCACGCCGCAGCAACACAACCGCCATATTGTATTACGTGGTGATGATGATAGCTTGCGCAGCGCCATCTCTCGGTCGTATACTTTAGTTCACGACGCCACCGCTACCCTTATTTTCGTTGCACTGTGAAAGGTACAGTTTCCCTTCTCTACGTTGGTCATAGTATAGGTGTTCTGTGGTCGTAGCAGGGGCCGGACACTTCGACTAGTTTCGGTATTCGAAATAAAGCGTCCGCCATTGTTTTGGTAGGAAGCGAAATTTCAGCAACGTTTGCATGTGTGGCTTTATCTTTGCAACCTCCGCGTGAATAAAGTAAAGTTATGCAATTATATGCAGAAATAAAATGTGTCCTCGGGTATTTTCTTTTTTTAACACGCTATATATTTATCCAGACGTTGCATTCGTTGCGCCGACGGGCGGCGCTTTCGCTCTTATCTCTTCTCCTGCCACTCCGTCCGTCTGCTTCTGCCGTTTTCACTGTGCACGTGCGGAATTTTTAAAGTGCCTTGAAGGTGAACATTTTGGCGTTTGTGAGTACGAACGCGCTCAAAATGTCGCCGAAACTAGGAAAAGGACACAAGGCGTGCTGCGCTGCTTTTTGGTGCCACAACTCGGGCAGAAACAGTGCAGCGAAATTCCATTTCGCAGCGGACGAAAGGTAAGTACACTTTTTCTTCGGTACGAGGAATCGAGGGCTATCCTTATCAAAGCAGCTACAGGGCGAACATAATGATTCCTGTTGGCGCTTTACAGTGGGTTTTTTGTTTGACACTGCGCATTTTTCAGTAATGTAGCAAGCATGTAAAGCTACTTGTGGACAGTTTCTCGTGAGCCGATTGATGCCAGCTGACGCGCAGACGGAAATTTCGCTTCGCTATCGGTTTTTTTAGCGGTGGCTCTTAATTTCTTTTTCTTCGAGAGGAAATCGTGTAAAGTATGTTCGCTGAATGCGCTTCATCGACGAACTGGTTCGGCTTTAGATCATTCCGACGACCAGTTCCTTGTAGCGGCTCTACCACATTTGAATGCTTAAGAAATAAGCTCCCAAAATCATTTACGTAGCAGTGACTGCTTACATTCCGTCTAACGTGAAGTTCGTGTTACCTGCGCTAAGGCCGAGCTACGCTTCGCTTTTGAACCTGTGACGCATTCTTTTCTCCGTTTCTTGCACTCTTTATATTGGTATCGCTTTTACGTGTTCTTTATTGATTTCCATGGCGGCATTTGTTTCATTTTCTAGGAGTGACGTAGGGCGAAATTACGCCAAAAGGGCAGACCTCGAGGGACTCACACAGGAGCAACTGTACGACGGCTACTGCCTCTGTTCGGACCACCTCGCCGAAAGTGCCTACGCGAACCCTGCCAAAACAAAACACGTTAGCGCATTTCGATGTCTGCGCAAACAGCGTGCAAGGTATTGTCTTTGTGCAGACATTCATAGCTCATATTGTTGCGCTATAATTCACTGCTGCAAACACGGATTTTGAGATCTTGTACTTGATGTGGTGAAGTTGCACAAGTACTAATAGTACTCGGCAGTCTTGCCACGCATACTTTAATTTTAATATTAAATGAGGAGGAAGAAGCTCCTTCTAGAAAAGTCAGAAATATTTTAGTAAGTCAAGAAAGCACGCTGTGCCACAAGGAAGTGTACCAGCAAAGTTGAGGCGCTTTCACCGGTTTGTTAAGGCGTCTTCGAAAGTCAAATGACAAATTACGTCCAGCCAATTACAAAACTAAAATACAGCTCAGATTCGTCCTATGCTTCCAACATTATGCACGAAGCTGAGCTTATGAGCTCTATAAAATAAATGCTTTATATGATTCAGGCATATTAGAGGAATGTCTTGAAAACCGGTCAAAGTAGGCTTGTTCTGAGCTATCTGCCCAGGCTGATTCATAAATGCTGTAGATCTGAGTTACTTTTGTAAACATTTTTCCATGTCCCGAAGGTGCGCGTTCCGTAATACCTTTGCGCATGACTCTGTCCTAGCCCAGCTTCCAATGATGATTAACCATCGACACTTACCTATACTGCATTTTTTTTCTCAATGGAAAGCTCTGTCTACAGGGTGTCATTTGTTGTTTGATGTTGTAGGATTGTGATACCCATGCCTAAACTGTGATAGAATATATGGGCATTACAAATTGCGATGAATAACTGCAATGTACTGCAGAAAAATTCTGTAATGATGCTCTATTAGCAATGCTACAGCTTTGAACGAGGGTTTACGTGACGTATCGAGAAACATAGCCAAGTGTTATAACGTAAATATAATTCGCTCAGTATGTAATGGTACATTAGCACAAGCTGAGTTATATAGGAAGTTAGCTTGCTATAGAAGGTTATTTCGACTCGCAAGCTTCATAGAAAAAGGGGCTGGTAGTATTTGGCTCAACGTGCAGGTCATCTGCACTGCATGATCAGTTCATTATTCACAAACGTGTTACTATGGACCGTCGTTTCTGGAGAATTGTGTACAGCCAATAAACGTGGTGACCCCTGCAGCGATATTCTGTATACGATGAATTGTGTGAAAACTTCTCTTATGCTTGTGTAACCGGTACAGAATGCGAACATTTGTATTTACTGTACGAGACACACAGCTCTGTGGCATCTATTGAGTTTTATCGTTTGCAATAGGTTGCTAATAAAATGAGTGAATAAACCACATTCTCTGACTACACCGTTTTCTTGCTCAAACAAAACTGTCACGCTTCAAGGCTTGCTGGCTCGTGCGCATTGAAACGAAAAATATTTACAAACAAATAATTTGCGGCTGGGCTGAAAGTTCGAGAAAGTAGCAAACGGAAGTTCTCGAAAACAAGACTTGCAGCAGCAACGAAACCTGAAAAAAAAATTGCAAGTGGTCGCGCGCTCGTCGAGCGCATAGCAGACGACAAGCAGCTTGGCGCTTCCTCCTCTCTCATCAACAAAAGCGTTGCCATAGCAGCATCAGCAATTTTTTTATTGTTTTTTGTTTCACAGTTTGGCCTACCAAACACCAGGGGACAAACTGGCGCTAGTGGTGCTATTATCGTTTACCTGGGGGGTATACTAGCTGACCTAGCCCTGGTCGTAGTGCGTAACCAGTCTTACGCTTTGACCTCCAAGGTGGTGCCGGTGGGAGATTTCTCCTGTGCGTTGTTGAACAATAAAAAAAATTCGCAGCGTGCGCGTTAACTAAAAGCCGAATTCTTCTGTCTCTCATTCCCCATTAGCAGCCATTGGCATGTTCCAGTAGGAAACGTTAGTAGAAGTAGAAGTGTTAAAAGCCGACTTCTGCTGTCTCTCATTCCCAGTAGCACCCATTGTTTACCTCCAAGGTAGTGCCTGGTGAGATTTCTCCTGTGCGTGATTAAACAATAAAAATTTTGTTCAAAACGCCGTTGATTGATGAAATAAACCAACGAAAGACGCCAGATGTTTTCTAAGAGCAAAACGAAAAGACGCCAGATGTTTCTAAAGCAAAACGAAAAGACGCCAGCTGCTTAACGAAAGACGCCAGATGTTTCTAAAGCAAAACGAAAAGACGCCAGCTGCTTAACCAAAGACGCCAGGTAAAGCAATGGTTTTCATCTGCAACCAGTGCAAGAACCACTTAGCTTACATTTCACCGACCACAAAGCGGTCATAATGAAAGGACAACGGAAACCAGCAATAAAAGTTTGATAAAACATTTAATCAATCGTTTCACGTCATTTTTATCGGGCGAATTAACGGAAGAAATTTCACGGTTTAACCGATGATTACTTCCAGGAGCTTCGCCCAATCTCATCATCATTCACCTCGTGGATCTGCCGTCAATTTTTTTGTCTCCGATTCGACTACAACAGATCTCGTCTTCGGCCTTTACATCTTTTATGATGCAATAATTATGATTTTTATTTATTTACATATACTGCCGTCTCATTGCGAGACATTGCAGGGGTGGGTACAGAATTTGCTTGGAAATCAGGCATAACATAAAACAAATTAGCATACTAGGGAACGCTAAAATGCGTGACTTAACAAGCATATAAAAAAGCTAGTTATACAAATGCGCATATAACAAATCAACATTGCATCAAAAACACTTGGAGGTCGCGGGATCGAATCCCGGCCGCGGCGGCTGCATTTCGATGGAGGCGAAATGTCGAGGCCCGTGTGCTGTGCGATGTCAGTGCACGTTAAAGAACCCCAGGTGGTCGAAATTTCCGGAGACCTTCACTACGGCGTCTCTCATAATCAGAACTGGTTTTGGGACGTTAAACCCCAGAAATCAATCAATCAAAAACACTTGTTAGATGGTAGAAAAGAGGCACAAATATACAAATAGCGCACCACGCATTAGAACTCCAGAGGTACATGCTGATGAATTCTTTCTGCAAATTGTGCGGTAGGTAACTGGCGAAGTGCGCCGTCAAGACCATTCCAGAGTTCGACTGTGGATGGGAAAAATGAGTATTTAAAACTATTTAAACGTGGGCGGAATGAGACAAGATTAAGGTGGTGATAGCTTCGAGTAGCTCGAGTAGGACGCTTCACAAATGAAACTGGGGCCGCGATTACCGATGATTCATGTACAATCTTATGCAGAGTGACAAGCCGCTCGCACGTGCGTCGGTGTGCTAGTGTTTGAAGCGATAAGTTATGTGCGTGCGATGAAGGAGAAAAGTGGCGATCGTATCTGCTATATATAAACCTTATGGCTTTCCTTTGCAAAGATTCCAACTTGGCTATGTCACAAGAGAAGTATGGGGACCAGACAACCGACGCGTACTCCAAGATTGGCCTGATTAGGGTTTTATATGCAGTTAATTTGCAGCCCTTAGTAGCATCCTTCAATGTACGGTTTAAGTAGAATAGTTTACGAAGAGCTTTCGAGTGAGTGCGGTCTATGTGTTTCTGCCATTTCAAAGTATGTGTGAAAGTCACCCCAAGGCATTTAAACTCATCTACGTGTGTAATGTTAGTTCCACTGTAACCATAAGGAAAGCGTAACGGCTTAACCTTATTGGAGAAAGTCATAGAAACTGTCTTCGTTAGATTAGTAGATAGTTGCCAGGAATCGCTCCAGGTACAGAACCTAGAAAAAACCTCATTTAATAGGAGGTTTTGGTTCATTGTGATAAGTGGTTTATTATGATAAGTGGTTTATAAGTGGTGATAAGTGGATAAGTGGTTTATTATGATAATAATAAACCGGACGAGAATCGTTACTTTTTGCTAAAAGTGTGGTTTGAAGTGACACACCATCCAAGTTTTAACGTCAGTGGCGTAATCGATGGCATCATCACGACGTTCATTGATAACGTTGCTACTATTTAGTCACGTGAATCTAGTGCCATTCGTGAACACTTGGGGACGCTGTCAGCGTGTTGTATGTTTCTGCCTTTCGTCTTTCTCTCGGTTGTTTGCGCGGTAGTTAACCAGAAAGACAAGGTGCCGTTTTCCATTCTGAATTTCACTTTTCCTCGTCGTAACGGGCACCCCACGTGCTGTGCCTACTACCGAGTAGCAATGCGCTGATCGAGGGAAGTAATGGCCATCGATGAAGAACAAATTTGTCTGTTTTTGTCATGAGGATTGTCAACGCCTTTCAAGATGAGTAAATGTGTCTGTACATTTCATCAATGCTCTTTGCTGTGTGCTACACAGCTACAAATCCACCTTCACGGAGGGGAATGGCACATGATTTTTTGGGCGAAAAGACTAGTCCAAGGATTTGCGAACATGCAGGAGGGGTACCCGCAGGAAGATAGTGAAGAGCAGGCGGGTTTCATAGGAGACAAGGGACCATAAGGTAAGAGACCACAGTGCAAATATGAAATAGCCTAAGGAAATTTTGAAAGACGCCAATTGTTTATTATTTGCCTTTTATTTATTTAAGGGTAACAATTTATATTTGTTGGCGACACCTGGTTCCATGTGTGTCGTGGGGAAATGAAAATTCGTGGTCGTAATTGAATTATTCACCTAACGGAAAGCGATTAAGGAGTTCGGGCAAACCTTGTGGTTGTAATACTCAAGGAAATAACATTCGAGGTTGTATTAGTGAGACATATTCACCGTGCAGGCAAAACATGCGCACGTAGGGGGTCCTGCAAGATGAGTTTTACGCTGAGGAGTTCTCGGCCTGTTTTTTTTGTTGTTGTTGCATATTGGTGGTTTTCTACCTCTTGGTGCTGTAACCCTTTATGCGGATACGCTTCCTTCATCACACTTCTTTAGGCAACTACTCGTCTGCTGTACGCTGCAGACTGCGAGGGCTGTCCGGATAAGGCACCGTTTCAGATTGACGTGATTACCGGATATATAGATCTGAAGAGCTCCTTTAATGATTCGCCTCAGTAACAAGGGGATAGCTGAAAGACAACAGAATGCGAAGATATCGCATGAAACCTGGTTGCTATGAGAACGTTTCTCTTAATTTCTTGCACTGGCGTGCACTACACTGCCCGATGGGCAATTAGAAGTAGCACCTTGCACCTATATCCTTTAAGCACGGCATATTCTTGTTCCATGCGAACATTCTATGAGCGCACTTAGCCCCGCCATGGTGGTCTAGTAGCTATAGTGCTCGACTGCTGACCCGAGGGTGGAGGGATCGAATCCCGGCAGCTTGATTCCATTGCAGAGACGACCCACGACCAAGCAGACGGGAATCTTTGAACCTGCGCGCCCTCTGGCTCGCGCGCGGAAATGGATATCAGCCACTGCCGAGTTTTCGTATCGGCATAGACGTTGTTTGCACTCCGAAGCAGACCAAAAAGTGCAGACGCTACTTCAGGTGCTTCAAAAAGGCCGGCGTTGCTTAAAAAAATGCTGCACGCACGTACGTACGTATACGTCTCAGTGCTTCAGAAGACGCTGTGTGTCCACACTGCCGCTTCGCAGCCCCGCGTTCGTCCGTTTGCTACTATGCGCATCAGAAGCAGACGCGGGCAGCTACAGTGGGAGGAAATGAAGACGTCGGAATGCTGAAGCGCGGTAAGTGTTCTTACTTTTCAGAGCAAAGCTACCGAACGCGCACTTCCGAGCTTGTCAGCAGTACTGCCGCAAACGTTACTCGGGCAGCCAGCGCATGCATGCTTGGGGGATGTCAGCGGTCCACACTACTCGATCTATGTGTTAAGACAGACCTCGGACGACTGCAACGCACGTGTACTTATTCATTATGTAATAAACGTTTGTGTATAATGGGTGGCGCTACCCATTATTCGCGTAAAATAATTAAATCACCAAGACGAGGCAGTGCCATAGCGCCGATCCCGACTGGTATCGCAGATACAGCTTCGACCACCACCTTCCTACCTTTTTAGGGAGATTTCATGGCCCCATTTGGCCTTATCAAAATACTCGCGGAGCTCCTTAATTGATACACCCGCAAGTCGCCATTCTGTTTTTGCTTTCCGAGTAATCACACAATATATACCTGCATTGCGCCGAAGCCATACCCCTGCTGATATCAAAGCGATTATATTCCGTACCGCGAAACAAATGACACGAAAAGTGTCTCACGATTATCGGCGCAGACAGCCTTTGTTCGAGCTCGAAATGCGATTTCAGATAATATACGATGCAGTAACTCACGTCGCGTACGTTACTTGACCGCGGCTACACAGCGCTTGTGCAGTTATTTGAGGTTACATTGCAGTGCGAATGGGTACACGCAATGCAAATACATGGGCACAAATATTTAATTTCACCATAAATCAAACTTGTTTTGCTGCGAAGATTACCCCTGCAGAAACATATGCAAGCTACAAAACATATGACTAGAAAAGTTGATCAGCTTTCAACAAGTGACTTTTATTTCCAGGGTTGCAGTTTACAGCCCCCTATAAAACTCAGAGCATCCTGATAACATCCCCAAAATGTGTGGGGACTGATGTGAGAATTGCACCATGCTATTAAAAAATGCAGCTATATGTAGTATTCATGTGATGTCAGCGTGCAATATTTTGTAGTACGATTTGCAGCTTCCACTGTGCTTATGGAGATAAACACGTCAAGAAGAAGCACTGCCTTTCATTGTGCTGGCTGTACAACACAATGGCGGCCTCAGTGACGTCAATGCATGACCCCCATTTCTTGCTTGATGTAGGATGTGAATAGTTAGATTTGGAACATTCTTCACCACAGATAGATGAATTGGCTGGGCTCATAATGAAGCTCACTGCACAGCTATAGTTGTCTGATGGGCCCAGTGAATTCATCTATATATGCCTTTGCAATAACCAGTCACTTGTGCTAGTTTTGTCATCCTCGTGTCAATGAGCCACAGCTTTCATACCATTCGTCACATAAAACTAATCAAAGAGATGGCCATTACCAAAATGTACAAAGGAACGCTCTGTTGAAATCATGTGAATATGTGGTGAATGTAGGCTTTATACAACACCTTAGTGACTCTGGATATGCTCCATCCACATCATTGCGCTGGTTAAAGAGGGTTTGCTGAATTAGACTCGCCCTAAAGCAATTGTGCCAATTTTCCTCAGCACAGAGAAGAAACAGGTACTGCTGAAATTCTATATTTTTAAGTTGCCACATTACCTCAAAGGAAGTCCACAGCACTGTAACATTTCCGTTGCTAGAGCCCCTAACAAGCTAAACAGCCTGGCAGTAAGACTAGACCAGGATGCATAAAATAACAAAAACAAACACTGCTTTCAAGCAGAGTGTTGGATTGACGTCATTTACTGGACTCCTACCACTTGTGGAGCTACCCTGTGGCCAGACTGACGAATCACGTGACAGAATATTATGAGTACAAAAATTATGTTGAGCGAGCAGCCTGATGTTCTATCGCACTTTGCTACAAGAAGTGGACATGCAATCCTCTCTTCACTGATGCAGAGATTATTGGTACGTGTGTATATGAACCAACCTTGCTCATCACCGAAGCACATTGTTTAACTGTGTGTCAAGGCATCTATCAACAAAGCATGCCTGTCATTAAATGATAATTACATGCAGTTTTTGAGCATGGTGTGATTACATTTTACATGAGCTTGCACACGTGTCATGGCTGTTGTCAGGGCGGTTTGAGTGCTTGTGTGAGCATCGACTGAAGGCTATATATATGCTGTGTTCTTGCAAATAAAAATGAGCTGTTGAAATTTATTACCGCATCTGTATGCGTTTCATGTTTCCATGTTGTGTGTGCTACACCTTTGACAGGAAAAGTGTGCCGCGACAGCTAAGCATAAATGGTACTGTCTTCAGAATTCACCTTCTAGAAAAACTGTGAGCAATTGGAAGAAATGAGACAAGCAGCTGTATTGCCCATGATATTCTTCATATCTTTTTCTGTTGCACTCCCAGCCTGCGCGTGTTTATTCTTGAACACACCCGTGATCTTACAAATGGACAAGCCCGCCTTTTTTATTAGCATAAGTTAAGCACAGTTTTTTACAAGCAATGTCTCTTTCAGCACTGCATATCATTTGTAAATGTCTGCAAAGCATACATGACAGAACTGTATTGCTATCGAGTTGTGAAAACAACTGTAAATGTCCAATTCAGATGGGACTCGGTTCACAGGCATCGGTTACTGAGAGACCTCGGAGAAACAGCTTGTAACGCAAAGTAATCAAGAGGGTTTTCCAATTTAGCTTAATGTTTCTGGCTTTTGGTTCCATATCATATCAAATCAATATTATTCAGAATTTTTTAAATGCGAAGAATTTCTTATCGAACTTCAGGCGACTTTGAGCGTATCTATCTATCTATCTATCTATCTATCTATCTATCTATCTAGCGGCCTACGATTTTGTGCTCTCCTGGCCGTTTCGTTAATGGGATGTATACGAAAATCAGTATGCCGCCACATGACTGCATGACGAACATAAATGACAGGTCATAACATGAAAATCATGACATGCACGTCATGAGCGGCATGATTTACATGCCACGGTCTTGATGCTCTTACAGCCGCTTCGTTAATGGGATCTCTACGAAAATTGCTATGCAACAACATGACTGCATGACGACCATAAATGACAGGTCATAACATGACCATCATGATATGCATTTCATGAGCGACATGACTTACATGCCACGGTCTCGGTGCTCTCCTGGCCGTTTCGTTAATTGGATGTACACGAAAATTGGTGTGGCACAACATGACTGCCTGACGAACACAAATGACACGGCATTACATGAGATCCATGACATGCATGTCATGAGCGGCATGATTTACATTCCACTGTCTTGGTGCTGTTGGTTTGTAGGGTTTAACGTCCCAAAACCAGCTCTGATTATGAGAGACGCCGTAGTGGAGGGCTCCGGAAATTTCGACCACCTGGGGTTTTTTAACGTGCACTGACATGGAACATCACACGGGCCTCAATATTTCGCCTCCATCGAAATGCACCCGCCGCAGCCGGGATTCGATCCCGCGACCCTCGGATCAGCAGCCGAGTACCATAGCCACTAGACCACCATGGTCGGGCACGGTCTTGGTGCTTTCCTGGCCATTTCGTTAATGGGATCTATACGGAACTGGGCATGGCTGGCCATGGTTGCTATCACGAACACAACTATGCGGTGCTTTTCTACAAGGTGCAGAAGTTTATATAATAGATTATACAGCTTAGCTGCTCAGAACGTGGTGCATGCTTTAACCTTTTTACTAAGCATTCGATGTCTAATACTTTTGTACGAATGGTACAGATGCCTTTTTCAGGCATTCGTAGGCACCTAACTCCTGAAACTTTGTTTACCTATTTCAATAAAAATAAAACATCTCAATCCTATTCTGATGCGCCCGGCATACGCACAGCAAATAGGTGCACCTGTTCCTCGCATGTCACATATGTATCCAACAACGCAAAGCGCCCACAACACTTACAAGTTTTCTTTATGTGATAACAATTTCTTTCAAATTCGTGTACCCCGCGAAGAACTTACACTTCGGCCACGAACAGTTAATACACGCGGCATAAATGACTGCTAACACCTCCGACCCTTTAATACCAATTGTAATTGAGCCATAAGTATCATATAAAACCTGTGCCCTACTTGTCATCAATGTTGTTGTTGTTGTTGTTATGTGGGGTTTACCGTCCCAAAACCAGCTCTGATTATGAGAGACGCCGTAGTGGAGGGCTCCGGAAATTTCGACCACCTGGGGTTCTTTAACGTGCAGTGACATCGAACATCACACAGGCCTCAACATTTCGCCTCCATCGAAATGCAGCCGCCGCAGCCGGGATTCGATCCCGTGACCCTCGGATCAGCAGCCGAGTTCCATAGCCACTAGACCACCATGGCCGGGCACGGTCTTGTTGCTTTCCTGGCCGTTTCGTTAATGGGATGTATACGAAACTGGGTATGGCGCAACATGACCGCATGACGAACATAAATGACAGGTGATAACATGAACATCATGACATGCATGTCACGAGCGACATGATCTACATGGCACGGTCTTGGTGCTCTCCTGGCCATTTCGTTAGCTGTATGTACACGAATACTGGTATGGCACAACATGACTGCATGACGAACACAAATGACAGGTCATGGCATGACCATCATGATTTGCATATCATGAGCGACATGATTTACATGGCACGGTCTCGCTGCTCTCCTGGCCGTTTCGTTAATTGGATGTGACACAAAATTGGTATCGCACAACATGACTGCATGACGAACAGAAATGACACCACATTACATGGGAATCGTGACATGCATGTCATGAGCGGCATGATTTACATGCCACGGTCTTGGTACTCTCCTGGCCTTTTCGTTAATGGGATGTATACGAAAATTGGTATGGCACAACAAGGCTGCATGACGAACATAAATGACAGGTCATAACCTGAACATCATGACATGCATGTCAGGAGGGACATGATCTACATTCCACGGTCTGAGTGCTCTCCTGGCCGTTTCGTTAATGGGATCTATACCAAAACTGCTATAGCACAACACGACTGCATGACCAACGTAAATGACAGGTCATAACATTACAATAATGACATGCGTGCCATGAGCGGCATGGTGAACATGCCACAGTCGTGCTCCTCTTGCGGCCGTTTCGTTAACTTCGTATGTACCAAAATCGGTATAGCAAGACAACAATGCAGATCCATTTTACGTTCCTGATGCGTGCTTCGCTTTTCCTTGATTCCCACTGCACGTGGGATCTGCCATTTTTCACGCAAGAATTTGCAAACATAAAAATACTTGAATAGGGTCATAAAGCTTAGCAGCTTTACGAGGCTCCTACTCCTTTATTTCTGACATGAAGACTTCGCAGAATACAGGTACTAAGATAAGTTTTATAAGTTTTACAGACAGTGCATAAATCACCGAAAGACCAGTCATTAGACCAAACAGTTTCATGCTTATACAAAAAAGAAATAAATAAATAAACGGCATACATTCGAATGTTTGTAAGAGGCTAACAAGATGACAGAAGAGTTTAACATATAACGAGTCCACAACAAAAAGGGTTCTAAAGAATTAAGCAGAAGCCTTAAAACCGGAAGTAGGAGGGTGTACCAAAAAGAAAGAAAAGTGACACGTTACACATTTACACAGAATGAAGTACACGCCACTATTTTGAATGAGAAATTATTAAGTTGCTCTTTAGATATGTCAAAGACAGAAATGTTTTTACTTTTGAATAATTTTAAACAAGCAGGAATGCTGTGCTCGAGTCTCTTTCAACCATGATTGATGCGACAAAAAGGTTCATAAAAGCAGGCCCTTTGCCAAATATTATAATATGACTCTATCGTTTTCCTAAGATTGCATAAGTTAAGAAAACTAGCATTACTTGATAGCAAGCTTTGCTTTTATTTCATAATAAGATTAAATGGGTATATTTGATAAATTGGCAAGATGTTAAGTTCTTTGAACAATTCGCTGGTGTGTGTTATAATCTGCGTTTGAAATGTGGGGAACCCCTTTTTTTCTGTAATCACAATATTTGTTTCTGTTTTCATTAGACGTATCTCCCCACACAAGACTGCAATTGTTTATGTTAGAGGAACATCACATTATAGATTAAAAGCTTGATTTTCAGTGAAAGCATCCGTCGTTATTTACAAAGAATGCCACGCGCCCTCGCTCTATTTTGAGTTATTTGATTAACTTGTTGGTCGTATTTGAGATTTTCATTAAAATTACTCCCAATGACGAAACTTCTTTGACAACTTGAATTTTTTCAGGCCCTAAGGGTATGTCAAAGCCACGACAAACAGCTCTTTCCACCGGTGCAAAGAATACAGCTTTGGATTTTGCAGGGTTTATTAGCAAAGCTTTAACACTACTCCATATAAAAAGGTCACTGGGAATGTTATATGCCGTATCTACAACCTTATCCAAATCATTACCATGAAAAAATATGCTATTGTCGTCTACATAAATTGCAAGGTTAACACGGTTGCTGATCCTTGTTCTATCATTGATATAAATATTAAACAGTAGCGGCCCCATTGTGCTGCGCTGAGATATTCCTGATGGTAAAATTTGTAAGAAGGATTTTTATCATTCGCAACCACACACTGCTTCCCTTGTTATAAATATGATTTTAGAAAATCAAGCAGCATTCCATGAAAACCATAAGGACCTAATTTTGCCCAGAGCATGTCATAGTTAATTCTGTCGAATGCCTTTGAATAATCAATGAAGACACCCAATGTTAATTCCTTATTTTCAAATAAATTAAGTATATATTTTTTTGTGTGAGCACAGCCAGTTCCGTAGACATACCCCGACAAAAACTGAATAATTGATGTGGCGATAATATAGAATACTGCTCACAAAAGGATATCACACGTTTTTACATAACTTTTTGTAGTCCTTTGGACATGATGGAAAGTATGGAGATAGTCTGAAAGAACATTTTAATCACCACACTTGTACAAATGCTTATTCTCGCATGCTTCATTCTCTCTGGGAAAACCCCCATAGATAAGCAAGCAACAAACAAATAGGTAACGATGGGCAACAGAAGGTCAAGTGCTGCCTGGATGGGTTTCATTTGGAGGTTGTCAGTATCATGAGCAGCAGTATTTTTCAGTGGCATAAATGCCGAGGATACCTCTTCAGGTGTTGTTGGTTGGAAGTATGCAGTGCTTTTTATAAGCACAAGAAGCTGCAGCTAATTGCGATGACACCAGAGGTGTAAAATACACGTTAAATTTATTAGCACCGTCTCCCAATTTTATTACCTGATCATGTGTGGCTAACTGAAGTGTGTTATTTCGAGAAGAACCATTGTTTATGAGCTTATTTATTTCTTACCGAAGAAAGTCACCGCAAGTGCTAGCTCTATTAAGCAGAAGTTGATAGCGCGTATTTTTTTGTTTTTCGCAAGTACTTGGTGCCATAATTTATGTACAAAGAGGTCATTAGGGTGTCTTGTTACCACGAATTTCGCATACAGCACATTTTTCTTCTCTGTCTTTTTGAGACATTCTTCCGTCATCCATTTCCTTCGGCCTTTCTTAGGGGCCCTAACGGTTTTAAATTTAAAGCACTTATTGTACGTTTTTTTTTCAACAAGCAGATGAATCTTTCCTATGCCTCATTGGCGTTAGTCAATCCATAGACAAAATTCTAATTTATCGGAGCAATTTCATGCCTAAATGTTTCGAGTGTTTACTTATTAATCTTCTGTATTTTGTGCGGTTTTCTTCGCAGCATTAATATGCTCATTATGCTTCTGAAACTACATATAGGCAAGTTATCACTAATAGCAGCTACAATAGTACTGAATTGGGCTGAATCATTTATTTCATTAGTAATAAATAAGTCAATAAGGTCAAATGAGTCAAATAATAAGGTAAAATAGTGTCAAATAAGGTCAAATAAGTCAGTGTCTGAAGTTACGTGAGTAGGCTCAGCAATAGTATTAGTACATGCAAAAGAATCAATAAGCAATTGGAAACTATAAGATGTCTCAGTTTGTTGTCAAAGGTTTATGTTACAATCACCTGCTATGATGATGCGTAGGTTGTTAGAACCGGTATAGGTGAACAGGTTTTCAAGGAAACTGAAAAATGTGTCTGCTCTACCGTGAGGTAGACGATATACAACTACATATGCATACTTGTTGTTTACTAATGCCAAAGTTTCACAATCTGGTGTAATCGCAGAGAAATCTGAAAGAACGGTACATGATAATTGTTCTGAAATTAGCTATAACAAGCCTCCGCCACGACAAGAGGACCTGTTCGAAAAAACAAGCATTGGTGTCCTGGCAAGCAAGTACCTCATTATTGCATCTATACAATGTTTCACAAATCATGATGACAGCGAACCTAAATGAAAATTCGTCAAGGAAAGTGGTTATATCATCATGATAACATAAGCACAACATTATAATACCAAGCCAGCAGACCTGGCCTACAAAAAACAGTCTGCACGTCAAAAAGCAATTTGCAGTTTGCTCTATGAAATCCCTGAATCATACTGAAGTAATTACTTCAGCAAGTAATTACTTCACCGGGACTCATTGCAGCATAAGCTACAATGAGTCTCAGTGTCATGGTGTCAATGTGTGTGGATGCAGAAATACAAGGAATTATACATGTGTTGCTGTAGACTCATTTACTGTCAATTCACAGTGGAAAGCTGTAGTTCTACTCATGAGATTTGTGAGTACACTGAACACTTGTTACCACCTCAAAGACAGGTTGCAATGACTGTAAGGGCATTGAAATACTTAAGAATATGAATATGCCTTACCACGACAAAAACAGTATCACGACAGAAACGAAATAATGTTGTGCTTATGTCACCCCACTAACTTAAAGAAGCTTCCCTAGATTTAGATTCTAGCAATGTGTTGGATCTGTGAGAACACCCTGATACACATTATGTGCACATGTACCAGTGACAGAATGCTGAGATAAGCGCTACGGCTTCATTTCCCATCTCCAGTTTTCACCCAAGTTATGTGATTCCTCTAGCCATATAGATTTCACAAGTGAACAATGAAGATGGTCCCTCTTTGTGACGCTGAAAGAAGCACCTGCTTGCTTGTCCGACATGGTGTCTCGAGTGGGATCGAAGGAAATGCCTGTGTGGTGACACATCTGTCAGCCAACACGCAAACAGCCAGCAGCTTCTTGAACAAGAACAAGCTTCCAATAACAAATGTCAAAGCGGTGTTTCTGGATGGTTGAAAGCAAGCCAAGCCCGTCAACTTCCCGAAACCTGCTGGCTAGCCTCCCTTGATGGATAAATTTCAATGGCTACAAATTTGCACCTGGAGTAAATGACTTTCAGTTAAGGATTCCCCTATACAACAGGCAGGAATTCATGCGGCGTTCTTTGCCGCTAAATGTAAAATACAAAGAATTGTAAAAGACAGAGAGCAAAGGCTTGGGCAGCCTGTCACAGGTGAGCTATCATATCCAGCTTAGGAAATGTGACATAATGGCCACTCCAACATTCTTGCCTTCCTTCGTGCTACATGTGAATGTACATACAGGAGCTGAATCGACAGTCATCATTGGAAAGCCGCCAATAAAGGATCTGAACAGCACAAGGATCTGTACATTTAGTAAGTTTGGTGCTAAGGTAGCTTAGAAAGACAAAACGTAACTGGCAGTCATTCAGAGCTGTGTATAACATTAGTGCAGCCCCACAAAGCAAACACCCCACCTCTTTGCTTTGTGATCCTCTCTGTTGTCCAGATATGTCAAGTCCAAAAACAGCATCACTGTGGAAGCAAAGGGCTGCATGTACTGCAACTTCCGCAATTTCCAGAGTGCAAAATGGCTTTTTAAAGTTAGCTTTGCCATGATACAGTAGCGTCACACAGTAAAGCATCCTGAATGTTGGACGGAGCCACTACATTTTAAGGGTCATGGCATATTTTGTCCCACGTACGCACGTAGTTAATTACACATCACATAATGTGTTTCATGTACCAGTATGTCTGCTGATGTACAAAAACATTAGCAGCATACAATCAAAGCTTTCTAAGTTGTTGCTGCAGACCTAAGAAACTAGTTCTCTTGTTTTTTTAGTTTGATATATGCGGCTTTGACCGTACGATGAACCACCTTGCAGAGTTTCCTCCCGATGCTGCATCAGCATCTTTGCCTGTCCTGGGCCTTCTCAACAAGAACTGCGGGCAGTCTTGGAAAACAGAAGAGCTTTTGAGAAGGTCAATACCGCTCTTAGGTGCCTGACAAGATACTTGACAATTTTATGAGCAGAGGCTTCTTCACAAGGACTTGGTGCCTTTGTCTGACATTTCTGTCCCAATTGACCGAGCTTGATGTATTGGCTCACATGGAGGGAGTCATCCAGTAAGCACTCTCTAATATGCCTTGTAGATCGAAGTTTGCATGCAAGGTTGGCTGGAAAAGGACTGGCCACTGTGAGTTGCCAAACCTTCCTGTCAATGTCAGTGTGTCGATCTAAATGTCGGTTTGCAAAGTCTTGGCGCTGGAGGACTCCACTCTAGTAGTCTTGCAAGCGCATTGAAAAGCACACTGTGCCCCGCCCTCCACAGCACATGAAGGGCAGGGCACAAGGGAATTGGCTGCGCTGCAGTTCAAACACTCAGGAACCTGTCCGGTGACTAGCAAGCAATATCAAAAGCTGTAGCACCACGCATTGTCACTGCATGCTAAAAAAACCCCACATTGAAATTTCCACAGCAATGAAATACAGCATGTCTCATAATCATATTTTGGTGTTGGCATCTGAAGTCTCAGCAATTATTGTTACTAGCTTTGCCATGGTGTTTTCTGTTATAAAGAGTTTGCAGAGGGATAAGAGGAACAGGACGTGTGGTTAGCTTGTGCAAGCAGAAGCGCAGCTGAAACTGAATTTCTACATGAAATGCGATAACTATTGTGAACACATCTTGAAGAAGGGTCACATCCTAGAAGCTGCGAGAAGTCAGCTGAAGGATATTTGTGAGAAGTCACAACTGTAGTCCTTTATATGGTCTAGACGACAGTAGTCCATCCCATATAAAGTTCATTTCTCTCCCTATATCTGATATTCTGGCAGATATCGTTAATCTAATATTCAAAACGGGAACGTTTCCTCGTGAACTCAAGCGTGCTAAAGTTGCCCCAGTATTTAAAAAAGGAGACCGTTCTTTGGTAATGAACTACCGACCCATATGTCAGCTTCCGTTTTCTTTTTGGTAACATAATCGAGAAATTATTTGAAAAGCGCCTAACTAATTATCTCAATAAGTTTATTATCCCTATTGATTACCAGTTTGGTTTTCGTGGAGGGCATTCTACTGATCTCGTTTCATTATTTCTCACTGAATTTCGAAAAAAGCCTACTGATGAATGCACTTTAGCTGGATCAGTTTTTGTTGACCTAATTAAAGCTTTCGATACTATCGACCACCACATACTCTTCCTAAAACTAGAAGTGATTGGCATATCTTGTCCTGCTTTGTCACTTATTGGTAGCTACCTTCTTAATAGAAACAAAATACTCAGTATTCCTGGTACTTTTTCAAAACAAAAAACGACTAAAACCGGAGTACGACAAGGGTACATTCTTGGCCCGCTATTGTTTTTAATTGATGATAGTGATCTACCTAATTTTATTACGCATTGTAAATGCCTCCTCTATGCTGATGACACGACGATTTTTAGCTTGGACAAAAACATAGACTGCCTTGTAGAGAAACTAAGTACTGATCTTCGCAACATACTACACTGGTGCTAACTAAACAAATTAAAGTTCAATCCTCAAAAAACCCAATTCTTTGTCTTTTCGTCACATCTGAGGTCGCTAGTGCCCGCTCCTACAATTTGCATCCCCCATCACTTGATACATGCCAGCAATGAATGTATGTACCTCGGCGTCGGACTTGATAGGAACTTAAAATTCCTTAGCCATATTTTAGACGTAAAAAAACCGTCCGATGGTATACGCATCCTCCTTCGATCTCGCCCTTTTTTTATCCCGTTCAATTGTCTCGTCATTATATTACGCATTTTTTCATTCACATATTAATGATTGCATGTCTACATGGGGTAATACAATGTTCATCTCGCATTGTTACAGACTGTTCAGAACAAAGCAAATAGAATCGTAAGTTTTAGCTAGTATAACACCAATTCAAAACAATTATTCCATGCCTACAATATACTTACAGTGCACGATTTAGCTAAATACAATCTTGCCATCTTATTATTTAAGCATGTCAATTATCGATTGCCCATTCCCATCAGCCCATGTTCTTCATTGCTTAACTCTAACAACACAAGATTCGCTTTGCACAAAAACTTCATCTTCCCAAAAGTCCGCACAAACTACGGTAAAAAAACCTCCCATTTTAGCGCATTTTCTTGCGTGTTTCTTTGCCGCACGCCCTAAAATCAATGACTTAGTGCTCATTTCTCAAAGAATTAAAAAAATTCTTATCAACCAATCTAACATTACATAATTTTTGACATAACTTCTAAAGCATAGAATCGTATTTTTTATTTAATCCATTGTGTAAATTCTCTCCCTTTATTACAGTTTATGACCTCACTTTTAGCATGTATATTGTATTTTGTCTTTGAAGTGTCCATTATCAGTTACCTTCCAGCGTGTCAATGCTATAAGTTTTGTTTCTTTCATATTTACTACGCACAGGAGGTCCCAGTTCCGTCTCCGACTCTGGGACCTCCGTCTGTATATTGAAATATGACTTGTTCTTTGTGATAATAATAAATTTTATGGTCCTGATTCTGATTCAGTATACATCTCGCTATGTATTCAGCAGAACAAGATTTCCTATTTACAGCAACAAACTTTCCTGCAGCGCAAAATATTTCAAGATATCGTATGTTTTATAGTCACCGGCTGTGGTTTCATTGATGAAGGTAAAAAAGTGGGAGGAGGAGAAGGCGACAGGAAGCAAAGAAAACAATTTCGAAAGAGAAGAATGATCGAGCACACGGCAAAGCCGTGCTTACGTTGTCGCTGTGCTGTGTACTCTACACAGCCCAGGCAGTTTTTACTTAAGGTGGCATTTTCTTTCAAATAAATACTCACATAAACAGCGGATACCCACTAGAGGTGGCTGTGATAAAATAGAAAGCCAAAGCAGGCTGATGACTCTAGGCAGTTGAGAATAAATTTTCAGAATCAAATTGTCAGGACCTAAGTCAAGAATAATTTACCAGGATTAAAAAAGCATTTTGAAACAGTCATTCTTGTTTTGACTGCTTCAGCGGTTCGTCGCTAAAAATGCTAAAATCATTGAGCAGAATCACTTTTGTGTATGTTAAAACAAAACAGTTTGCCAAAGAGTGAAAGAAGTTCAACATAACTGCAGGTTACCTGGGTGAATGCATGTCCCAGCAGCAGCATCAATGTTGGTTTTTGTGCATGGTAGCAACATAGTATGCCGATAATAAATGCTTAATGTTTCTCGTGTGCCTAGCGGTATAAATCTATACCTAGGAGCAGATCATTGTAACAGCAAGATGGATATTTGGGCTCACTGGTACATTTTTATCTTGCTGGAAAACCGCATTGGAAACACATTCGAAGAAGCACACATCACAAGCACCTGCATTGTCGTTCTCTCCTCTCTCAACTTTCTTTGAATGCTTTTTCCTCAACGACCATAATAGCAATAGTTTCCTGGATGAGGTACTAGTCTATGTCCTTGAAAAAAATGTTTGACAATGGCTGCAAAGTTCTGAGAACCTCTTGAACTGTGGCCTTCCAGTTGCCTATAAACACTGAATTACTCGCATACCCATTACCACTACCTGTGCCAAGGTTGAGTTATTCTCAGGGCACTTTGTTTACAAGAAACTTCTAGGAGACTATGTGAGACCTGCATATTTTTATATTTTTTTATTTTTATTTATTGAATATTGCAGACCAAGAACTGGTCCAAGCAGGACAGGTACAAGAGGTAGGATATAAACAAAAACACATGTGATAACATAAGGATATATCACGAGAAATGGAATCGAAAACACTAAGAGAACGCACAAAAGATAACATGGCAAAATATTACTGCAACGGGCAACTCTGTGCGCAACCAACAGAGCAACGCCTGGCAACGCTGTATGCAAGCGTTCCTTTGGCTGTCAATAAAGCAGTCTTCTTGTGGCCACCATCGTGTGCAGACGCTTTCTACAAGACGCTCGATACATGGTGTCAGAAGTGGGACGCCACCATGACTGAACTACGCCCGCCCGAGCCACTGCAATTAGGCGATAACACAGCGGCGTCCTGGCAGACATTCAAGCAACGCATCGAGCTGTACCTGATAGCTACGGAGCCCATCAAACCACGCAGTAAGGAACAGAAAGCTGCAATTTTTTTGCACGCCGCCGGTCAAGAAGCAATTGATGTGTTCAATACCCTGAACCTGACGCAGGAGGAAGCTAAAGACTACAACGCTTTGGTTCAAGCGTTTGAAGCCTACTGCTTGCCCAAGTGTAATGAGACTTACGAACGCTATGTGTTTCGCTCGCGTCGTCAGGCACACGGAGAGCCATTCGAACAGTTCTTTCGGGACTTGCAGCTAAAAGCAAGAATGTGCAACTTCGGTGATTTACGAGACTCTATGCTGAGGGACCAAATCGTGTATGGCATTTCTAGCGCTTCCCTGCGTGAAAAGCTTCTTCGTAAGAAGGACCTGACCCTCGTCACAGCAGTGGAATACTGCAAGGCTGAGGAACTTGCTGAATCGCAAAATAAAGCGTGGGCTGAGGAAAACAAGACTGAACCTGTTTCAAGAATGCCACTTAAAAAGGGACGGAAAAATGCCGGTACTGCAACTTGTCACATGCGCCAAGAAAGTGTCCGGCGTACGGAAAGATATGCAACTGCACGAAGCCTAATCACTTCGCCGCTTGCTGTACAAGCAACCAAGCAGCTGTTGATGACGTGGTCGACGGAGTGAAGAGCGACGGTGACTTCGGCGTTCTGGAGATGAGGACAATAGAAAGCAAGCGTGGTCACGAAAGTCGCGATTGGGTTATAACCACCATCATTGAAGGAAAGGAGGTGCGGCTGAAGGTCGACACCGGAGCGCAGGCTAACTTGCTGCCGCGTTCGCTGTTCAACAGGCTCGGTACGAAGCAGCGGCCGTACCCCACAAGGAGCGTCTTGCGTCATTATGGGGGTGGTGAAATACCACACTGTGGAAAGGTTCGCCTCACCGTGCAGCTCGACAAGCGGCATGTTCCGCTCGAGTTCTTCATAGTAAAGAAGAAGCAAGCAATTTTGGGCCTCGAGGCTAGTGAGCAACTTGGTCTGGTCAACAGAGTCAACGCGGTGGATAACAGCGATGGATACGCAAGCCTAAAGCAGACATACCCAAGGCTATTCACTGGCATTGGAAGGACGCGTCGCGAGTACAAAATGGTGCTTCGAGAGGACGCTGTCCCCGTAGTGCAGCCTACCCGGCGTGTACCTTACGCGCTCAGAAAGCCACTCAAGAAAGAGCTCGAGCGGATGTGTGCCGCGAACATCATTGAGAAAGTGGAAGAGCCGTCAGACTGGGTAAGTCCCTTGGTCATCGTGAGGAAGAAAAATGGGGACATAAGAGCTTGCATGGACCCGCGGGCAATTAACAGGGCAGTGAAAAGAGGACACTTTCAGTTGCCATGCCGGGAAGAAATCGAGGGTGAGCTAGCGCAAGCAAGGTTTTTCAGCAGACTTGATGCAAACAGCGGTTTTCATCAAATTCCTTTAGATAGAAAGACTTCAGAAATTTGCACATTCAGTTCCCCGTTCGGTAGTTATCGGTACCTCAGATTACCGTTCGGTATTGCATCTGCACCCGAAGTTTTCCAGCGTACCATGAGCCAGGTATTCGATGACCTCCCTGGAACGCGTGTGTACATCGATGATGTGCTTGTGTGGGGTTCTAGCAAAAAGGAACACGATGAACGCCTGCACAAAGCGCTAGCGAGGGCACAGGCTGAGGGCCTTACTTTGAATGCCGAAAAGTGCATTTTCGGACAAACTGAAATCACCTTCTTGGGTGATAAAATTAGCTGCAAAGGTATTGAGCCTAATCCCGACCTGATAAAGTGCATCTTAACCCAACCTGCGCCGAAGACCAAGAAAGACGTTCAGCGCTTCCTGGGAGCAGTGAACTACTTCGGAGAGTACTTGCCACTGTTGTCAGCCCACACTGAGGCCTTGCGTAGCCTAATAAGAAACGATACAGTTTTCGAGTGGACGCAGCTTCACGAGCGTGAGTGGGAGCAACTCAAAATGATGCTAACGAAAGCGCCAGTCCTGGCTGTTTTTAATTCCGAGCTTCCCGCGAAACTGTTGACAGACGCGTCTGCATTTGCACTCGGAGCGGTCCTTTTCCAACAACACGGACGCGATTGGCGTTCCGTAGGATACGCCTCGCGAGCATTCACAGAAACCGAGCGAAGGTATGCTCAAATAGAAAGAGGCATTATGCATAACATTCGGCTGTGAAAAGTTTAATGATTATGTCATTGGAAGACATATTGCTATCGAAACTGACCACAGCCCATTATTGGCGATTTCAAAGAAAGAAATAGGTGACATGCCACCTCGTCTGCAGCGCCTATTTCTTCGGCTGCTGAAATATGAATATGATTTGCAGTACGTTCCAGGCAGCAATTTAGTTGTTGCGGACACCTTGTCAAGAATCCCAGCACAGGAACACCCAGGCGAGGGCACAACAGATGTTGAAGTTCATGCTGTGGGCATCCTTACTTCAAATGTGGGTCCAGCCACCCTTTCCCGTCTGCAGGCAGCAACGGCCAGTGATGAAACGCTACAAGTTGTCATTTTGAGCTTGCAGTCGTCAACCCCAGTAGAGGGTGAGCTAAGGCCCTTCACAGCCGAGCTTTCTGTGGTCAACGGAATACTGCTAAAAGGAACCAAAGTAGTGGTACCTGCAAGCATGCGAATGGAGATGCTGAGACGTGTGCACCAAGGGCATCTCGGGTTAGGAAAATGCAAATCGAGGGCACATAAACTGATGTATTGGCCAGGAATGGCAGCAGATATTGCCCATTTTATTGACAGGTGTGACGTCTGCAAGAAGTTTGCTTATCGGCGACCTGACGAGCCCCTTCTTCAGCGCACAGTCCCTGACTTGCCGTGGGCTAGAGTTGGCGCCGATCTTTTTCAGCATGCTGGAAAGAATTTCTTGGTTGTCTATGACGCCTACTCTAATTTTCCTGAAGTCGAACAGCTAAAGGAAACCTCAGCAACAGCTGTCATTCGGAAACTACAACAGATCTTTGCGAGGCCGGGTTACCATTAGAAGTTTGCACTGATGGCGGTCCTCAGTTCACGTCAAAAGAGTTTAAAGATTTTGCGGCTCGATATGACTTCCAGCATACAATTACAAGTCCGCATTTTCCCAGATCCAATGGACTCGCCGAGAAGGGCGTGCAGGTGGTCAAGCGGATTCTGGATAAAACGGAGAGGAATAAAGAGGATTTCTATTTGGGCCTTCCGAACTACAGGGTGTGCCCTCTTGAGGATGGCCGGTCGCCAGCAGAGCTGCTGATGGGACGGAGTCTCAGAACGCTGCTTCCAGATTTTTCAGTGTCACCCCGAAGGCCCGTGCGAAAACATGTTCAAGCAAAGAGCCCCAAGAAGATCACTTGCTACATTGCAGAGGGGAGACGTCGTCCGCGTTCTCAATGATGGTAGATGGGAAATAAAAGCGCAAGTCCAAGATCTCGTGGCGCCAAGGTCGTACACCGTTCTTACAGAAGATGGCCGGGTTTTCTTGTGGCCACCATCGTGTGCAGACGCTTTCTACAAGACAACACCTCCGCAAAACGCCAGAAGCGTTCTGTCGATTCTCCCATTACAACGCCGACGAAAGCGACGACACCTCCGATTCATCTGCAAGTGAAGCCATACCGCCGGGTCCAGAACCTCCGCAGGCTACACAGGACCGACTGCCAGAGGGTGCATCTGGGTCAGCGAACTGTGACGATTTCTGCCGACGATCCACCAGACCCCAAAGACCACCGCTTCGCCTCTCCTACAGTCACGGATTCGAACAAAGTGAATCAGCCTAGGAGAGAGGAATGTTACCGACCGGCGTTAAGTGTTTTCTGTGTTTTCAGTGTTTTTTGTGTTGTTAGCGTTCAAAGAAAGGAGGATGCAACGGGCAACTCTGTGCGCAACCAACAGAGCAACGCCTGGCAACGCTGTATGCAAGCGTTCCTTTGGCTGTCAATAAAGCAGTCTTCTTGTGGCCACCATCGTGTGCAGATGCTTTCTACAAGACGCTCGATACAATTACATAAAAGGGAAACAGGACACATGTGCTAACATAATATATCACTAGAAATGGAATCGAGAACAGGTACTAACAGAACGCATAAAAGATAACATGACAAAATATTACATAGAATTGAAACAGAACACAAATTAACAGTGCATATTTTGGCTCTAAACAACAGCAAATTGGCTGAGATCAGTTAGACAGTTCCACTCTGAAACAGTACGCGGAAAAAAGGAAAATTGAAACCCGTTGGTTTTGGCAAAAACCGACGCAAAAACCGAATACAAATTGACAGAAGCTCAGCCGCCTGTTACAATGCAGATACGGGAACAAGTCATTCAAAATAAAGTAAATAACGCAAGCACATCGTAGCAACAAAGTGCTATTGATGTGACCAACATGTTTTGTTTCTCATTTTGTGCTTGCGAATATGTTTCCATAGGTTGTTGGGCTGCCTTCGCTGCTGCTCATAGCACATGTCCTGTCATCCACACCCATATATCACAAGATGGCACAGTGCTCCAAATGTTCATGCTGTAAGCTGTGATAGTACGCATGAAGGGAGTGTGCGGTGTGAAAAGTGTACGATAAAGTACAGAGATGCGAAGGCGACGACTAAGAAGGAAGAAGCATCAACACCACAGGAAAATAAAGCCAATCACGCGAACCCAAGGGGATATCAAGAAATTAATCAGGCAAAACCCATGGTGCTCCAGCTCAACCTATTGAAAGAAACAATAGTGCTTCAACAAAACAAATGAGAGAAGCCCATGCCAGTTTAGAGTAAACAAAAGGCAGCGGAGCGTACTGGTCGTGGGGAGAGCCGCAGGAGATACTGGAAAAGACCGACCATGTGTGAGGGTGTATCGAGGGCTGTTGGGTTGCGGACCCAAGCCTGTAGTCATCGTGTGGTCTGCAACCACCAAACAGGCGCCCTCCAACTTCGACCCAGGCTGCTTGTGGGAGTGGCTTCCCTGTAGAGTCCCAGTGCCCGTGGGCAGGCGCCGAGCCATCGAGCTTCGGGTTCTAGCTCATGGGCAGCTGCCAAGCCCGGATGCTCTCTCCTCGTCAAACCTCAGTTTCAACGCGCTCCCTCCCTCGGCGACCCTCTGCAACGCAGCACTGGAAGGTTGACCAGTGCCGACGTGCGTTGCTGTCGCCTTCGTTCGCCTGGACCATCGGCGTTCACAAAAGCCCTGTGACCCTTCTCGTCGTCCGCCAGCTTTGTTGACAGCAGCGTCTCTTCATCACCTTGCCCCTTGATTAGTACAGTCATAGTTAAAGAGACATTTGTTTGATAACTGTTACTTCGTACCCGTGTCTCGTGCAAGGTTTTGTCTAGCCCCGCCACGGTGGTCTGGTGGTTATGGCACTCTGACGAAGGTCGCGGGATCGAATCACGGCCGCGGCGGCTGCAGTTCAATGGAAGCGAAATGTTGAGGCCCGTGTGCTGTGCGATGTCAATGCACGCTAACGAACCCCAGGTAGTCGAAATTTCCGGAGCCCTCCACTACGGCGTCTCTCATACTCAGAGCTGATTTTCGGACGTTAAACCCCAGAAATCATCAAGGTTTTGTCTATCCTTTGAGTGTTTGTGTTGTTGGTATTTTGCGCGTGGGTGCCAGTCCTCCTGTAAAGTATAATGTATGTTCTGCAAAACAGTCTCAGCCTTCCTGGGGTGCACTGAGGCAGTGTCTCAACCGCCCAAGTGAATTAAAAGAACCTACATTGAAAATTTCTTCCGACACACAACTGAAACACGGGCACAATGCTTACTGACTAGCATGGATCCCCATAGCTATGTCTCACCTTCACAACTTTACAGTAAAATGTGAAATGGTACAGTTAAATCTTGTGATGACGAACACTGATATGAGTAAAATAAACCAAAACCTTGACTTCATTACAGTGACACTCTTTTATAATTAAACAGAACACTTGAGAACCTTAGCAATATCGGCTGCAATGAACAAATGTTTCGTTTATCTGAGGCTCACATTCCTTTGAAAAGCTTGCGAGGATTTCTGTTGACTAGAGAAAAAAAACAGCGCTTGGCTGGTTCTGCCACCTAGTTCCCTTTTTATGTTCTCGTCTGAGACGGCCCCAGCATGAAAAGATGATTTGAAATGCCACAAGGAAACTACAGGCTTCCTTATTTATTCTAACTTTGAAGTCTAAAAAAGTGTTTTTTATCTAGGAACTTTTCCGCGACCGGATTGCCAATTTGTGAGCAGATATTTATTTGAACTATTGTCAGATCTTGTTTGCTATCAAATTGCCGCTATCAGTGATAAGCTATTCACAAAAATCTCCTAGTAGGGTACACGGACAAGAAATGAGCTACGCGCTACAAGCATAGCCACACGATGAGTTTTGTTTCTGTCTTAATTACTAGGCCGTAGCACGCCCGAGGAATCGGCAACCGCTTTCGACATTGTCAAAGTAGGCTGAAGCGCTGACCAACGAAAACAGAACTTATTTATTAACACGGCGATCCCGTAAGTGCGAGCAAGGTCGCCATGCAACCTTTTCCCACTCCTTACTTCACGCCCCCCTGCCTCCCCCCCAGCTCTCGCCCTCCTTTCGCCCTCCCTCTCTCTTTCTCTCTGAGACAACCACTTTACGGCGGTAAGAA
>JABSTT010002204.1:0-49556 GCA_013339685.2 Hyalomma asiaticum | reverse complement strand
CGATGAATGCGTGCAACAATGCACGGCTGCAGTGGTGCACTGCATCGGCAGGGAGACAAATCCAGACTGATCGATTTATAATCAAGAAACGCCGTAATGGAGGGCTCTGGCAAATTCGAAGTTGCACATCATCGAACCCTAGGCGCTGACGTGCTGCTAAGAAGCGACCACTTGGTGTTCGAAATGGAAAAATAAATCCATTTACTGTCGCGGAGGAAATGCTGATGACTGAAAAAGCACGAGAAAAAAAAGGTTATGTTCCTCTTAATCACTATCAGATAAAGAAATATCACACATGGAGTTCACCAGTAAAGCCTTTCTGACCAGTAAAGCCCTTCCGCAACACACTGAAACAATAGCACTAGAAACAACTGGCCACGTGTTCTTGGAAAGGAAGAGAAAACAGTTAGCGGGGAAAATTCTGCCAGCGCAAAATGCACCACGAGAAAAAATACTATTTTCATGTCTCCCTGAATATAAAAAGATTTTTAAAAGTCAAGCAAAGACATTTATCATCGATACAACGTTCCCCAGCACTATGCACTTTCAAGACCACGTGCACGGTTTTTCGTACTGATATGAAAAACCGAGCACGTGGTCTTGAAAAGGACTAAAATCAAACCTCTGGCGAAAAAAAGGCTAGAAACAGAGCAACTCACACATCTGCAGTTCAAGCATCTGCTTCAACAACAGTAGAACATTCTCGGCTTTTTTCAAATATTCGTAAGTGTAATGTATTGAGGCCAAGAGACTCCAATGTCCCAAGAGTCCTGAATGCGAAATATGTACGATTTTTTACGAAATGAGCGGATAGGGCGCACTCTCTGACCACTGTCCTGCGGAAGGCGCCCTGTAGTTACATAGTAAGGTCCCTTACAAAAATTTCTAGTAGCATTAAATTGAATGTCCACAGACAATTGTTACTAGAACATACCAACAACTAACAGACTGTCTAGCAACAGTCTACATACTTCTCTACCAACTTCCTGTGGGCACCCTGCCTGCAATTGGCCACCAACTTTCAACAGACACCTGTTTCTAGGGTGTCTGCTGACTTCATGTTAACGTCCTATAATCCTATTTCTTTTGACACCCTAGAAACATATCTAATGACAATTGTTACTAGAACCTACCAACAACCTACAGGGTGTCTAGCAAAGGTCTGTGTACTTCTTTACTGACTGCTTGTTGGCGTTCTGGAAACAATTGGCCACCAACAGTACATAGACGCGTGTTCATAGGCTGTCTGCTTACTTTCTACCAGTGCCCTATGAACATTTTTCTTTTGACGCCCTAGGAACATACTGCCAAAATGTTTGTAGACTTTCTGTGGATCATCTACAAACATTTGTCTCAGTATACCGTTTTAACAATTGGTTAATATATCTAGTGAGGCATGTTCATGCACACACTGTTCACATTCTCAGAATGGTCTATACCGACATATGTTACCCCGTGACAGCTTCTGTCGATATGTGTGAACGAGTTGTACAACCAAGCGTAAGCAAAATACGATACGAAGAAGTAGCGAAATAAATATTTTATTATCCTTAATTGGTACACAGCAGTAAGAACAATAGACAAGAGCATCAGGTAGCAAACATTAAAATAGGCAACGTAAAGCAGCCTCTACTTAGCACAAGGCGGCTAGATAAATAGATTATTAAAATAAGCAGATCTGATTTAGCCTCACAAACACATTCGCATAGAAGTATTATTTGTTCACGAGTATTTCAACTATAAGAAAGTTCATTAATTGATAAAAAGGAAATAAGAAAATACAGTGTCATTTAACTTGAAAATTCATTCCAGTAGTAATTTACTACCAACCGCAGACACGTGGCATTGTATCATAAGCAATATGTGCTGTCAGATAGGCTTCGCACATAAAAATCAGCATTCCGAGGTACACGCGTGCACACTGCTAGGCTGAAGGTATATCAACGAAGAGAATTATACGAATAATTATGCAGGAAAACTTACCACATAAGCCTCTTCGATCGACAACAAATAGAAATGTGTGAGCAAAAGAAAATATTCAAGCGCATCACACTAACAGAACATACAAGACTGGAAATACTTCATGACTGGTCAGAAGATATAACAAAAGTCCAACGAGACGCAGAAGTAGTTACTACTTGGCCTTGTCTTTGCTTTATGCAGGTTGCAGCGATCTTGGCTTAAAACAGTGGAGGGCTTGTACTGGGTGTCCGTTTTCTTGCCTAAAGCACATCCTAATAGCTTACGTCCTTCGGCAACACCAGATAGTTTTGGGCCACTCATATGCAGGCACTCACACATATCGAAGAATATATCCAGGAGCTCACACATGTCGAAAAACTCAACGGCTTGGGCTGGCATCCCCGACTGCCAGACCGGTGACAGAGCACGTGCACGCCGTTCTCCCTCTCTCAAGACCCCTTTCCTCGCTGTGCGCCAACAGCGGATGGAGAGCTTTGGCACAATGGATATTCGAGGAACCGCATCGGGGGAAGGGGGGGACTGCCGGACTTGCTCCTCCTTGCAAACTAGTAGTACTGGTTCAGGAATTTTGTTCACGCAGCATATGCCAGCGTGGCGTGCCTTTCGGCACGGTTTGGAAGGTCGTTTTGAAGGACCTTGGTTTTACCATTGCTGAGTAAAACTGACATCCGCGAAGTCTTCGATGCGCGTTTTTTTTTCTTTTGCTTCACATGCAGTATTACTGCTACTGCTGCTATCACTATACTTCCGCCTGGTCAAACATTGAGAAGGCAGAATTATTTGACATCTTCGAAACAAGTGCGCTTGCCACGCTTGACGGCTACACGCATGTGTTCATATTTACGCGCACACACAAGGAAAGCAGCTAGCCGTGTATTTTATGAGCGTGCGAGCCACAAAGCAAATGCTCGGGAAAAAATGAGCCTGCACAAAGCTTTAAATATAATATCCACAAGGGCTTTTATGTGGCAGATTGTTATGAAAAGGGAATCTGCGGGAATTAGAGAAATATGAAAGCCGCGCAATTAACTCATTATGAGATTGTACCAGCTTATGTGCGATAGCAATTCACTGCTCCGTGCTGGTAGCGAGATGAGCTATTGTTGCTGTTTTACGTTGTTTTTCTTTTTTTGCCAGCGAGCAAAGCACATATTAAACGTTAACAGCTGCCACAAATCTGTCTGGTTAAGCAAAATAATGTTAGTGTTGAAACGAGATGACACCAGCGTAGGCCCCTGCTTCGTTTCTTTTTTTTTACCTGAAACGCAAAAAACCGAACGTTTCGGGGTCAGCTCGGACCCTTTTGGTGTGAGTGCTGGTCTTTCAATCTTTGTGCAAGGCGGCCGTATCAAAGAAGTGTGTCATCTGTTAGTTTGAACTGCAGAAAAAAGAGAGTATACGTGAAGGTGAAAGTCTGGAAAGATGTTAGAAGTGCCCACTAGAACAGTGCTTGCGGGCTGTCTCAATTATACTAGTTATCTTGACAAATGGAAAATTGATTAACATCTCTCATGTTATTTTTAAGTACAAATACAGCTTACACTACGCGTGGCGAACAAGTTAGCTCTGGTGCACTTGTAGGCGACATATACTTTGTGTTCAGGCAAGTGCAGCTGCAATCATCAACATGTCCTGCGGGAAATATCAAAGAATCGCTCAGTGTACAGGTTAAACGTTCTACGACTGCTCACTTTTAGATAAAGAAAGTTCTTTATGCGAAATTCCGAAGGAAGTAATTTGATGGTGTGCTTAAATTATTTATACAATAATAAGACTGAAGCAATTTGACGGTGCATTTAAAATAGTCTTTATATAGAAGTAAGAACGAAGCCATTTGACGATGTATTTAAAACGTTCTTTATGCAAAATTAAGAGGGAAGTATTTATATGTGATGACAAAAAATTCTTTATACAAAAGTAAGTAGGAAGCCTTTAGACAGTGTAGTTAGAATATTCTTTTTACAAAAGTAAGTAGGGAGCCTTTCGACAGTGTAGTTAGAATATTCTTTATACAGAAGTAAGAGAGAAGTCCTTAGACGTTCTAGCTAAAAAATTCTTTATACAGAAGTAAGTAGTAGGTCTTTAGACGTTCTACGAACAAGTGTTACTACAGTGTAAATGTCTGTAGACTGTCAGTACAGTCAATAGAAAGTTCATAGGTGGTCCACTCAATGTCAACAAGCATTTTTGTAAGGGGTAACTGCAAGCGAGATACTTGTAAGATCAGTTGCCTGGCGAGAGTTTATAAAACTAATGGCGTGGGGAGGATTTCAAAATTGAAGAACTTGGCCACCTGTGTACTCACTATTGATGACCTTTTTTCAGAAATTATTTTATCATCCTCGGTGGTTATTATTCAGATATCACTTATATCCCGGTCTTTGCCGGAATAAAAATTATCCCTCTAGAGCCTCCGGTCTTTCTCGCGTGTAATCGTATTTAAGTCAAAACATACCTCAAAGCCGCCTTCGTCATAAATTTACTTACCAAACAGTACCACTTCCTATAGTAGACCTAAAGAGAACACTATGAGTAGCTAGTGGTCAGAACTGCTCGAGTAACACTGAAATGTGTCCGGCCAACCACTGCCTTCTTAAGGCAACACAGCAGAAATGCTTCGCGGACAGAACCATTGAACTAATATCACAGAACCTCGGCGTACATTGAGGACACTTATTCGAGGGTTACAAGGAGCCAGTTCATGAATGCCGAACTCAGCCAAAGCAAACAGTTGGGTGGCCCTGAAAAGGGCCGTTAAGTGCCGAAGACTTCAAGGCGGTAACTGTGCAAAAGCACATGCCAAGATGAAGAGGTCGCAGTCGATCCATTCAGGTTGACCCAATGCATCCAACACCGGTTCAAGGGCGTCTTGTGAAACGTCTTGCCCAGCGTGCTGTACAGCACTAAGCAAGGCTGCTGCGGGAATCCCACCCGCGTTCGGTACCTGGTACAACTCGTAGACCGTCGACCACCACACGATCGCCTGGCAGCAGACGGCCACAATCTGTCTCGACTCCGTGATGCCCCTCCTCACCACGGACCTCATGGCAGCGACCGCCGCCAGTGGAGCCACGCGACGTTGCCAGGGCCACCTCTTGAGCTGCTCCATGATGCCGTTGAACTCCTCCGCGGACATTGCTTACCATGAATGGATGGGCAATCGAATAAGAAGCTGGGAACGTCGCGGTCCTTTTATACAAGTGCCGGGTGCGTCCAGCCTGACACTGACCAATGAACGTTTGACTTCATCTACCTTCTCTCTCTCTCTCTCTCTCTTGGGACCATAATACTTTCCCGCGCCCTGCCTGACACTGACCAATGAACGTTTGACTTCATCTACCTTCTCTCTCTCTCTCTTGGGACCATAATCCTTTCCCGCTTGAAAAAACTGAAAGAGAGCTTGTGTGTGCGCCCCCCTCATTGCTTTCCAGTCTGTAAGACCCTCTTCTCTTGAATGCAGGCAGTTTTTTTTTACCTTGAAAGTGAGTTTGTAAGTTGTGCCCCGCCATTCTTGCATTCCTTGTCGGTCTGTGTTTTTTGGAAAGGTACAATATTCTTTCACTGAGTACCCTAGAAGAGGATACAGTGTCTACGGAGGGGCATGTGTTGTGGACACCCCTGTCTCCTTTGGTTCTCTATTGTGTGTGAGCAGGTGGGGATGGGAGAGATGTTGGTTTGAGGGAACTGAGACTTGTCACTATTGCCCTCCCATAGGCTGCCATGGGGCCACCCCAGATGTTTTCCATGAGCACAGCTGGTCTGGACGCGCGCGCTCGCTCTCTCTTTTACGGCCTGCGCACGGGGGGTTGTTGCTACCTATCGCAGCCACTTGGCGGGGGCGCTCCGAGCGGGCCCCCGCCGAGTGTGGTGACATGTATATTGGCCAAACAGGCAGGTGTTTGAATGTAAGATTGGCTGAGCACAAACGCTCCATGAGGGGCAATGAATACTCACACATAGCTAGGCATTGTTCGAATCATGATTGCACCCCGATATTTACAGATACAAAAAGTTTGTTCAAACACAAGGATAAGACAGTTAGAGAAATTGGTGAAGCATTTCACATCAGCAAAAATGGTTCCCGGTGCGTCAGCATGCCATCGATAGCCCTACATGACAGGGAGATTTCTTTTTTAAATCAGTACATCACGTAGTTTATGTTGGCTTAGTTCTAACGAGGTTATTCATATTCTGGTGCACACTTTCCCATCTGCGTCATGGCATCACGTGGGTTGTGGTCATTGCTTTAAATATGGGTGTGTTACTAAATAAAAATATAGTTGTGAGACAGCGCTGTGTTTGTGTTCCTTCCTTCTTTATGTCCTCGTGGTTTGCGCTGACCATCAATATGCATAATCGAGCATTCTACCACTGAGCTACGCCTGTGCTTGAAAAATCATCGCTAAAAGACCTAAACAGGTATAACGTCTGCCGAGGAATCGCATTAACGAATGTAATGTTACGTGGCAGAATAATAATACGCCACTATACGTCGCGGAAAGTGGATTGCATAAAGAGTTCGAGGAATAACTTCAAAGGACACAGGGGTGCTTCCTTCGTAGCTCACTGCACCCATTACAGAGGCACATCTACATCATCATCATGAGGCAAACTTCTTCAACTTTACCGTTATCGTTATTACGAACCGCTGCCCCTTATCGTGTCGTATCGTGCCAGGTGACGTGCGCAGCCCCGACAGCAACTTGACTTGGTTCTTCAATATACCTGATGGCTCCTCCTCGTAAGGCGCGGACCGCTGCTCAAGAAGCGAATCGCAGAGCTACGCGCGCGGCTGCAGAAAGGCAACGTCGGGCACGCAGACAGCTGTGCAGAGAGAAGCCGAAACCGCAGCTCGCCGTCGACGCTGGGCCGAGAGTTCAGTTCGTTCTCGGGAAAACGACGCTAAGAGACTCTCTAAGGTGTGCAGTTATACAGATCTGCACGTTACAATGCCGCCGTAATTATGGCATAGTGGGTACTTCACTACTTGGCGAAATGATAAGTTATGGCGCTGCGGATGCCTACCACGCCTCTAGTTGCACAGTCGTACGTACGTCTAAGCCATGTGACAGCAATTCGTGATAGCCTCACTGCAACTCTTTCGGCTGTGTGTTACACGTGGGCCGGACAAACAACGATGATTTACTGTTGTCCAGCGACTTTCACAGCGATTTCGGCAATTTTTAAGAGGCTGTGTTTAAACGTCACAATAGTGTCTGTTGCGCTGGGGCTGGCTTGCAATGCTGGGCGATGAAAGCTTTGAAATCAAAGTAAAATACTTTGGACGTGTTGCCTGGCTCCGGTGTGTGGAGAGCGTAATCAAATGCGTGGCTATAAAACGAAAAATGTGTATTTTGCGCGGCGCAAAATCATGTCATTACTCTTTTAATCGGGAAAATGTACGTTTTTGGAGACTTTCGGAGCACACGTAGGTAAAATCCTCAAGAGGTCTCAGTATCTCTGTAGAACCACCATCTTTTCTTGTTGCATCATGCAGAGACTGTCTATTGGCCCAAAAAACGCTTTCAGACACATTTATTAGCCTTCTCGCACGATGTCCTGATGATGTCAGTAAAGAACAAAAAGAAATGAAATGTTCTTGAAGATCAACAAGCGTCTTTCCGCACTTCGCCGCTCCCACGTGGGGCCAGCCACGTGGGAGCGGTGAAGCCCTGTGTATTTGTTAAAAATATCCTAAGCTTACGTTGTGTAGGCCCTAAATACGAAAGAAAAAGTATTGTCTGTTTCAGAAGTTCCGTGCAGCACTGTGGAACCTTCGGGCCTATTCGACCAATCAGGAGGGCGTTTAAACGAGTCCTTCCGCAGCTCGTCATCTGTCAGTGGCGGGCGCTGCAGTGGCAGCTGCAGAGGAAGAGTGCAGCATGGCTTGCTTCTCCGAACAAACGCATTTCGCCTCGCTTCGAGAGAATTCGGCGCTCGACGGCCTCGTAGCCTAGGCTGCCCTGCACGGAACTAGTGGAACCACCTGTGGTCTGTTTCAGGATTTCTGTGCAGCAGAGCCAAGGCCCCATCGTGCGCCGAAATCTTCAGAGGCGAGGCGAAATGTCATAATTCGGACACGCGCCTGCGAGCCACTCCTGCTAATTGGGGTCCCACTTCGTCCTCCTCCTCCACTTTCGAAGGCTTCTACTGCCACTGCGGGGTTCGTGACTGGCAGATACCATGGTGCGGTGGGATACGTTTAACACGTGTTCGCCCTCCTGATTGGCAGAATTTATGTAGATTCCACAGTTCTGTACAGAACTCCTGAAACAGACCATATAGTATTCCGCAACTATGAAACGTATTCTCTTTATATATCTATAGTGTGATGTACAAAACGACACTAGTGTTGGAGCCCTTATTCCAATCGGCGGCACCTGAGCTACGGCTTTTTCGATAAAACTGTAATCTTACCATTCCATATTATCACTTTAGGAACCACTACAGAGCCACAAGAAAGAGGCAGCTTAAATGGTAGAAGTGCATGCAACACGAGTTGGCTTTTCGCGTTGCCGTCGGAGCCGCCATTCTCACGCTTGTCGACGCTGCTAAACATGTAAGTACACCTGACACTGAGAGAGACGTGTTCGAAGAGCATTCCAAATGACCATAGTGACATGTAAGGCACCAGGTTTAATTGTTTTGAGCCTCTTGAAGTTATGGGAGTTCCGTGTCCGATGGCCTGTGGCACCCTAACGAAATGGAGTTAACACCGATTCCCACAATATATGCGGAGTCTGCGGAGACCGCGGGAAAAACAATATTTCGTTCATCTTTAGAGGATCTCGCCGCCGCGTGTAGGAGGCAGCCGAGTTGTGTCTCGGCTGCACTCTCAGCCAGCGCGGTCTCCATGTTCTGGTCCTGGTAGTCTGTGCTGAGTAGCGGGACTGCTCATTCCCCTCGGTATACTTTGTTTGGTGGTACTCGAAGCGTTCTCCTGGGGACACGTTCGCAAGATGTGTGGTAGGCCCGCTTTGTTGCGTAATTTATGTAGGGCCCTAGGATTTCCAGCGCATTCATTCGGCTGCAGAGCACGTCCGGGATTAGGGTGCATGTGGTGTGGAGCAGGGCGGATCCGGGGATCCTGCTCTGGCAGGAGATGGGAGCGTTCCCGAATACTGGATCCTGGATCGCTCCTTCACCTTCCTTTCTTCCGCTCCTTAGCGTGGCGCACATTTTGAAACGAGCACTTCACTCACACAGACAATGAACTAGCCTAGGTAGAGCATCGGCAGAGCATCGGACGCGACATCCGAAGGTCGTGGGTTCGGTTCCCACCGAAGGCAGGTTTGTCTTTTCGTCCACTTTAATTCCTTTCTACTTTCTCCACAATTACAATACCACAAGTAAGTTCCCCTATGCATTCCTAGGGTTCATTGTCTGTTTGCCCATTAAGTTGTTTCTAACAAATAAAGAACGAGCCCTTGACCCCTTTCGTTAAGCACGAATCAGGAACGCGAAATGGATCTGCATTGTTGCCTCGCTGTGCACATTTTGGTACAAATGAGGTTAACGAAACCGCCGCAAGAGCACCACGACTGTGGCACGTAAACCATGCAGCTCTTGACACGCATGTCATGATTCTAATGTAATGACCTGCCATTTATTTTCGTCATGCAGTCGTGTCATGCCATAGCAGTTTTGGCATACATCGCATTAACGAAACGCGTAGCATGTAATTCATGCCCCTCATGACATATGCACGTCAAGGTTTTCATGTTCTTAGAACGTGTCTGCCATAGTCGTCATTCATAGTTGTCGCGCCTACAAAATACGACACCGCCGGAAGCATATTCATGCGTCGACGCACGCACCACGTGACCTGCCGCTACCCCCATCTAATCAGCTAGAAACGCCTACTGCACATAGGCGTTCACACTCGTGCAGTGGTGGCGGATGCACTGGAGCAGCATCTAAGGAAATTTGCTCATTTTTGCAGGTTAGTTACCTATTCTGCAAATTTTTTTTCGCACTTGTACCTATTCCTGCATTTTGCTGCTACTCTACGACCCGAGCAACTGTTCCTTGTGTAACGCATTTACTAACCTTCTAGAGAAACTGCCTGCGAAATGTCGCTTTGTATGTGCTACCTGTGCTTCCGCCATGAATAGCAACCCTGGCAAAAAGTGTCTAGCATGCTTTGAGCAATTACTGACAGATGATGAATTCATGAAATGTGCGAAATGTGGTTTGCGTTATCATCTTCGAAAGTTCTCAGCTGTTGGCGAGCCCGCGTACCGATCCAAAGGCGTTGAAGCGAGGGTGAGTATAAAGCGTCAGACATGTCTCTTAACAGCGTCTCGAAGCACGGCTGCTGTTCGACAGCAGGATGAGAATGTGCCCATTGCTTTGAGCCGGCAGTCCGAGGACATTGACAGAACGCTTGCTGCCCTTACAGTAAAGGTCATTAAGATATAGAGTCTTAGATGCGGTGATGAGCATTCAGACATCTGTGCAACCCATGTCTCACACTTATCATAAGCTTATAGAAGCTTCAAATAAACTTGACGAGCAAACCGAAGCCCTACTAAAGAGAGTTGATACTCTCGAAGTAGCTAATGACGCACGCAAACAATTGTAGAGCTGCGCACAGAACTGAATGCCGTAAATCAATACAGCAGGAAACAAAACATGGAAATTCATGGCTTGCGTGAAACCGAACACGAAGGTTTGATGGAAAATTGAACGAACTCGCAAAAAGCTTGATTTGCCGGTGCTTACAAATAATGATATTGAAGGGCTGCACCGCATTCCTTCAAGGTCACACAATACCCCGGTCGTGCTCATCAGGTTTCGCAAACAGTCCACAAAAGCACGGTGGATTGCGAGGCGTAGCACCTGAAGCAATGCGTAAAGGTTAACTGCGTAAAACATGAGGCTATTGTGGTTCGGCAAAGGGAAAGCCTGCGGAGGCACACTACCGGTTTGTCTGGACGAAGCAAGGGAAGATATTTGCTCGAAAACATCAAAGCACTCGCGCCATCTTCAACAATGAAAACGACTTAGGCAAAATTCTCTAGAAGCGACTGTGTGTTTCTTCTGCAAGGAAGTTAAAATATGGCCTATTTTTCTGTTAATTCTTTCCGAGAAGTGCTGAAACCTTCTAAATACAGTACGAACAATAGCCTGTCTTTTTATCCCGTAAGCGGGCAAGGATTAAGAAACGAAATAGAGGAAATGGAGGCTGAAAACGAGCAGATGAGATAAACTTTTGACTTTCTTGCTTTTACCGAGACGTGGTTTCGCTCGGAGGAAGACGCCATTCAATTCACTCGTTGCAAACACGTGCATTAACGTACATAAAAAAAAACGCTATGAAGGCAATCTCCGTCCTGACGAAGACAAGTCCACTCGTCGAAACTTTGACTCCTGCGAACTTCCCTGCTCGAAATCGTTTTTAGCGACCTGTTCATCGATTCAAGCCTCCGTCTTCACCTGAGCTGCTCTTCTAGTTTGGCTACAAACACGTAAGTCAAATCATGAAAGAAAAACGAGGTGGGGGTGCGACCATATACACGCATCAAAGCTTATCTTTTGACATCCAGACTGATTCTGCGGGCGCTTTCGAAGATTTCGAATCTGTTAGCCTATTCCACCGGAACATGTTTATCATTGCG
Organism: Hyalomma asiaticum; assembly: GCA_013339685.2. Lineage (NCBI taxonomy): Eukaryota > Metazoa > Arthropoda > Arachnida > Ixodida > Ixodidae > Hyalomma > Hyalomma asiaticum. Next base: position 37,953 of record JABSTT010002204.1, on the reverse strand, counting down.
CTGTACCGCCCCAATCAAGGAAACCCAGAAGCTTTTCTTATGTTCATTGAGCCATGTTTAGAAAATGCGAGTACAAATAAATGGCATGTTATTGCACTTGGCGATTCCAAAATTGATGTTATGGTTAGATTTCCGAATCAAGCGGCCTTCCCTGAAATGACGCTACTGTATGGCTGTACCAATACGATTGAGTGCCCAACATGAGTAAAGAAATGGACAGCAACAATAAAACACCTTTGCTACAGGAACTTTGTCCGTTGCGCGTTCACTGCAATTTAATACTTGCTTCCACATGTATTGAGTCTACACGACTGAACGGCGCAGTTTTGTATGTTCAGAGCCAATGCAGGGCTCGATTAAAGGTGATGAAACACATAATTTGTGGCTGGCGCGTTTCCCTTAAAAGTTTCTTATTCCTACACGAAACGCGACGCACACATCCCCATAATCGTGCTAATTATAACTTAATATCGCATTATTTATGGGAACAATATTCTGATGCTGGGCGCCGTTAATGGCCGCTAATGTATTCACAGGCTCCGGCAGTGGGGGCGCACAAGGGTATATACAAACAGTTCTGGTCCACGCATGCAGCCATTTTCTACGTACACTATGTGGTAGTGCCAACCTTCTCACCTGGCGTATTGTTGGAGGCGTGCCAGAAAACCCGCCTTGTTGCCTCCCTTTGTTCTCTACTCACCTTCTCCTGCTCGCCAGGAACCCCAGGGAAAGCGCGAAAGAAGGCAAGATCATGGGTCTAAAATTGGTTACGGTGCCTTCGTCGCGGTCTAAATAGAGGATTGCCTTTCACCGACTTGCAGAACAGGTCAAGTCAAGGAGATAATTGGGGACAGCACTGCAGCAGACAACAAAATCGGGGGGAAGAGTGCGGAAGAGAACCTCTTCCCTAATTCCCACAACAGCAATTCCGCATGCACCTGTGTGGACACACAACAGAGAGTGTGGTGGCCTCCAAGGCTCTGGTTACTGCCCTCTCATGCGCTATTGTGTTGTGCAGATGTGCATTTTTACCTGACACCTGTAGCGAAAAGAAGGGCAGATCCCACATGCACCGGGCATCAAGAAACTGCGAAGCACACATCAGGAACGCGAAATAATGGATCTGCATTGTTGCCTCACTACACCGATTTTGGCACAAATGTGGTTAACGAAACCGCCGCAACGGCACCACGACTATGGCATGTAAACCATGCCGCTCATGACGTGCATGTCATGATTCTAATGTTCTGACCTGTCATTTACGCTCCTCATGCAGTCGTGTTATGCCCTAGAAATTTTGGCATACGTCGCATTAACGAAACGCGTGGCATGTAATTCATGCCGCTCATGACATGCATGTCACGGTTTCATGTTCTTAAAACGTGTCACCCATAGTCGTCCTTCATTGTCTCGCCATACCGATTTTGGCATATATCAACTTAACGAAAGGGCCGGAACAGCACCAAGACCGTGGCACGTAAATCATGTTGCTTATGACATAGGTCTCATGATTATGTTATGACGTGTCATTTATGTTCTTCATGCAGTGATGTTGTGCCATTCCCATTTTAGCATACATCCCATTAACGAAACGGCCAGGACAGTAACAAGAACCTCGCACGTAAATCATGCCGCTCATGACATGCATGTCATGATTTTCATGTTATGTCCTTTCATTAATGTTTGCCATGCAGTCATGTTGTGGCATATTATGCCCCTCCTGCTTAGACCCTTAGTGGGTCTCCACTATGTTGTAAATAAAATAAATCCATAAAATAAATAAATATTTTGTCATATATCTTCTAATGAGTGTGCCACGTCGCAGAGAGTTCTGTGAGCTGCGAAGTAAGAGGCAGAAGCAAAAGGAAGGAAAGGCAGTGATCGGTGCTGAATGTAGTGAGTGATCCCTTCCACTAGTCTGTATAGTCGAGGTTGTTCGGTTTTGAAACAGATTTGTTAATACGCATGCCCAGTAACACTATTCTAGGAGGTCATTTCAGCACATATCAGATTATTCTATGCTTCCAAATCGCTCAAAGGGGTTGAAATACAAAATTTTGAGGGAATAAAAAAGCCTTCTGTGTGCAAGGGTAATCACCATGAATTGTTCAGCACAGGGATAGTTTAAACCATGTCTTAGCTTGCTTCCAAATACTGCCTAAATGCTGGATATTGCGATCCAGACCCATCGCAAGCTCTACTGACAACCACATCACGACTTGGGCAGCCCAGTTAAAATTTCAGCTGTGGCATACTTCATTGCAGTGATCTACAATATGCGGTGAACCACTTTACCATGGAAGCCTTGACATTCTTCCTTTGTATTTTCCCTACAGGTGTCCCGCGAACAGGAGGCATGGAGAACACAATAGGTCGCGATAACAAGGAGCCAGGAGAGTTAGGGCCCCCCATACTTTCTATTGTTGTGTGGACACAGGTGCAGCATTACTGCTTTGCAGAGTAGGGAACAAGTTCTCCCCGGTCCCCTTCCCTTCGATTTTATTGTCTGCAACAGTGCTGTCAGCCAGGCACGTAGGCAAGGGATGGCCCAGGGGGGCCCGGGCCCCCCCCGAAATTTGTCAAGTCACCCATTATTGCAGGGGTATAGAGGCGCAAGTAGAACTAGCGACGTGCGCATTTAAACAAATGAAAAACAAACGATAGTCAAGGAACTCACTAAAAACAGCTACCCAAAAACCTTTATTCCGCAAGCACTTCAGTTCCAAAAGCACGGCTACGCTTGTCGAGAATTCAGCGTCCGGCTCCTGAATCAACACCACAACATAAACACCACCCTCTCCCATATGTCTGAGGCGTTAGCGAAACCATCGCCCGTATTCTCTGAAAAGAAGGCATCCGTGTGACTGACAAGCCTACGAACAGATGTTCTCTACACATTGCCAAAGGCCGTTCACGGAAGGAGAGAGCCCAAGGCACTGTATACAAAAATGCGATGCGAGCTACATCGGCGAAACGAAAAACCTCAAAGAAACATTTCGACAGCACAGGAATGACCTCTGCAATTTTGCAACAGATCGCAACCCGACAGCCGAACATTCCCAAGACAGCGAGCGCAGCATCAGTCTTCCTGAAACAACGGTCATACCAACTGAAACTAATTATCGGGAACAGTTACTGCTTTGTTTTTGCGGAAAAAGACAGTAAACTTCGCAACGCAGGACATTTTCATATATGTTAGACCAGCTTGTTCGAAATGAAATTACCAGAGCGAACAAAATGTTGTCATACGGCTTCGAAACCAGTGAAAACGACGTTATCTGCCCGTACTTCGTGCGAATTTTCTTCGTCGCATCAGTTATGTTTAGGAAGATGGTTGGTTGGTGGTGTCGGGTTTTCTGGGTAAAAGCGACCATGGCTATATTGCGCGAAACGAGGATTCTCATCTACGGTCAGGGCGCTCGGTAGTTGGATAGCTTCAAGGAACAGTGCAAAGAATGACAGGACATACAGAAAAGGATAGCGTTGACTCCACCGGTGGATTCCCTGAGGAAATGTCCTTCTTAACGAGAGGAGCGGTGTCTTTGTTGCTGCAGAGCTAGCAGGCCACATATTCCGGGCGTCATTTATACAATCGCGTAGTGGCGGCAACTTAGGGAGCATTCAGGTGCTTTATCTGATAGCTGCGGCGCGTGGGAACACGCACGCGTACGGCTTTGCATTGCCGCAGACGCAGAGTTTTTCCATGACCGGACGGCGGAAGCTAAGGGAAAGCTTGGAAAAGGGGACTTTTCTATGGAAAGCGATGGCTTCGACGACCCATTAACCCGTTCAATCACCCTGGCAACTCTGCGAACCCGACCACCCTTTTTCCGCCGCCTGTGTCGTGGGGACAGGCGCCCGCGTGGCGGAAGGAGTAAAAAGGGTATAGACAAACAAGGTAACTAGGGTCGCTTGTAATTCTGCGGAAGGGTACTGTGAGCCACGTTCATTCCACAGATAGATGACCTGAAAGCTTCCCTGAAACGGCGCTTTGCAAGCCATCGGGAAACACTGCAATGTTTGTAATTTGTGTTGCCAAAGCACGCCTCCAAGGCTTTTTCATTTTTTACTTCAGAGACATGACAATAGCGCATATCGTTACGCTAAAAGGTGAATGGGAAATCTGGAAAACTAAATGGCAAGCCATGCAAGAGGAGGAACTTCCCCGCTCTATGACGGGCGCTTTACCTGAATGCAACAAAGCCCTCTTGCCGAACTTTCACACACTCAAGATATTGGCGACAATCACAGCGAGCACAGCTGCTGCAGAACGCAGCTTCTCGACACTGAAAGAGTAAAAATATATTTGAGGAGCCGAACAGCTGCAGAGCGGCTTAATGGCCTGGCTCTTATGCCAATTCGCCGGATGCAAGTCAGTGTCGACGAAATTTTCACCGTGTTTATAGAGAAACCGCGACGCATGAAACTGCAGGGTGAACCACTTTTTCGGCCAAGCTGCGTGGTCGTTTTTTTTCTCTTTTGCATTGGCTTTTACTATATTGTAAAAGCACTCGCAATGTCGTTCTTTGATATTGCTTCCTAAAACGAATGTTAGCGTTCTGCATCTTTTGTGTCACGAAAGCATCCGTGTTTTTTTTTTGTTTTTTTTTGTGGTTAAAAAATTGTTTTCGCGAATATGTCTGTTTTTTTTTTCTTTTAAGAATTGCTCTCATAAAGTGGCTCACGTTCTTCTCGCGTGCCTGTAATTGAGACAAAATGTGAGAAATTGAGTAAAGAAAGCGTCCGACAAATAATCTTTTTATTTTCTGCAAATCCGTAGGTGGGCGCGAGATTCCTTTGCTTTGCTCTTTTTGTCGCTCCTTTTTCCGTCACTAAGTCTTTATGGCCCTTCTTCGTCCAGATTACTTGGTTAGACAGTACTATTTCTCGTGCAAACGCACTAGCTTTACTGTAGTGTCAAAAAACTCCCTTTCCGTCTCGGATTAACTCTCCTCTTGGGCGGCTGCATTGCACTCTGGTCTCTTTCTCGTCGAATAATTAAGCGCCTTCTATATTCCCGGGCAAGTTTTTTTAAGTATTGTATAATAATGACCATGCTGATTTTGACGCTGTTGTCGCCCCTTTTTGTTATGTAATACCCTGAAAAGGGCCTTTAAACGTGAATAAATGATGATGATGATCATGATGATGATGCTTTTGGGCCCACCCCGAAAAAAAATCCTGGCTACGTGCCTGCTGTCAGCTATTCTCTTCATGACTTGACAGGTTCTGCAAGTCTGTGCAAGGCAATCCTCTATGCAGGCCACGACAAAGGCTCGCAATCCTTGGGGCTTCTGGCTAGCAGGAGAAGGCAAGAAGACAACAAAGGGACCCAAGAATGTGGACCTTCTGGCACTTTCTAAACAATACGCCAGGTGACACAGTTGGCACTTCCGCGGGTTTTACCAAGAAAATGGCTGCATAAACCAGAAACATCTGTGTCCGAGACGGAAATCCACGTGCGCTCCCAATGAGGGATCCTGTCAGTACATCAACTGCTTTGGGTACTTCACTGAACCCGTCGCCCAGAAACCGAAAATCGTTTTCACATGTAATGGGATATTACTTTTATTACACAGATTGCGGGGATCTTCGAAAAATAAGAAACGTTTAAAGACAAACGCACCAGCCACAAATTTAGTGAAAGAAGAGCGTGAAATTAAGCAACCCTAAGCAAAGCCACAAATGCGTAATGAGTTGCAAAAGGTGTGAAATATTCGAGTTGGTTAGAAGGAGAGGCCACGCCAGTGATCCTTACTACCCCCCGCCCCCTTACTTTAACTCGACACCCACACATCCCTCCATATATCGGAGCTATTCAACAACCTCAAACACGATGATATCGGGAGGGAAAGCGAGTTCTTGATGGCCCTCTTATTCTTCCTCTGAAATTTCGCTGTGTAGTTAAAATCTGCCCCACAGACCTGTGCATGCAGACGACGTGGTTGTTTAGGCGGGAGTATGGGATGTCCTCATTTTTTAATAAAAAGCACCAACAAGCACAGACAGAGCAAGAAAAGAAAGAAAAGAGGACGATCACTTTCTAACAGCTGAGATCTCTTATTGGATGGTGATGAAAGGACTTGCTTTCAGAGCGAATAGCCATGAGGAGTGTTGCCTCTCCTCTGTTAGATGGCGTCCAGGAGCCCTTTGTTCCTAGCGACATGTTCCACTCGCCTAATAACTTGGAGTTCGTGTTCGCTGTTTGAGCACAGCAGAGCGGTCTCCAATATATACATATACGATTGACGATGTTGAATGGCAGTGAATGGCGTTCCATCTGGCCAGATCTCAACCGCATGTCCAGTAATTAGAAAACAGGCTCTGCCCCATCCCACATTAAACACACGCAGAAAACTGCTGTAATCAGTCATGTACGCCTCGGTACACACGTTATGAAATTATTACTGTGATAAGACGAACAAGAAATTCGCTGTTTGGTTATAAAAGAAAGTGGACATCTCGAGTCACAAGGAACAGTGGCTGTGTCACCTGAAGCAGAAATACCACTGGCCACTCCACGATCGAGAAAATGTCCCCAGTATTACGACATTTGTTAGACCGGAATTGCAGAACCGAAAAAACAGTGCATCTATACATGGCTGAGGAGACATTGTGACCTTCTGAGCGTCTATTACTGTCGTCTTCCTCCGCTTCTGTAGCCCCGCTTTGCAAGCACGAGCGTCCATTGCCGAAGTGCAGCTTTTCGCCATTACAATATATATATATATATATATATATATCAGAAGACCACCTGCTTCTTGTGATGTCATTTATTTGTCCTAATTCTAGCAGGTAATTTCTTTATCTATTGCGAAACGAATTCTGGGTGTGTTGCACGTTCACTGCAAATTAATGCTTGCTTCCAGATGTTTATAGGAGTCTACATGACTGAACGGCGCAGATTTGTATGTTCACAGCCGATGCAGGGCGCGCTTAAACATGTTGAAACACAAAATTTGTGGCTGGTGCATTCTTTTTAAAAGTTTCCCATTTCTACAGGAGAAGCTCGAGGGAAGATGGATGCTTGAATCGATGAACAAATCGCAAAATACGATTTATAACAGGGAATGTCGCAGGAGCCAACGTTTCGACAAGCGGAATTGTCTTCGTGCCGCTCTGTCGAAGACAAGTCCGCTTGTCGAAACGTTGGCTCCTGCGACATTCCCTGTTCTAAATCGTATTTTGCGATTTGTTCATCCATTTCTACAGGAAGCACGACGCACACTCGAAGATCGCCATATACGGGGTAAATAACTTAATATCGCATTATATATGGGAATGATATTCGGTTGCTCGGCGCCGAGTTAACGAAGAAGCAAAAGCCCATAATGTAGTGACAGGCTCCTGCATTGGGGCGCACAAGGGTATCCATCTCAGATGGAGAGGTTTCTAGTTCATGCAGCCATTTTCTTCCTAAACTCTCTGGTAGGGCCAACCTTGTCACCTGTCGTATTCTTGAGTCACTTTGTTGCCTTCTCACCTTCTGCTCACCAGAAATTCCAGGGAGAGTGCCAAAGAAGGCAAGGTCATGCGTTTCAAATTGAATACGAGCCTTTGTTGTGGCCTACATAGAGGATTGCCTTGCAGGGACTTGCAGAACTGGTCAAGTCAGGAAGAGAAGAGCTGACAGAGCTGTTGCAGACAATAAAATCCAAGGGAACAGGACCGGGGAAAACTTGTTCTCTACTCTGCAAAAGATCAATGCTTCACCTGGGTCCACACAACAATAGGAAGTATGGGGGCCCCCAACTCTCCTGGCTGCTTGTTCTCGCGACCTATTGTGTTCTCCAGGCCTCCTGTTCGCGGGACACCTGTAGGGAAAATACAAAGGAAGAATGTCAAGGCTTCCATGGTGAAGTGGTTCAAGGCGTATTGTAGATCACTGTGGAGAAGTATTCCACAGCTAAATATTTAACTGGGCTTCCCAAGTAGTGATATGGTTGTCAGTAGGGCACGCAGTGGGTCTCGATCTCTATAACCAGCATTTGGGAACTATTTGGACACAAGCTAAGATATGGTTTTAACTGTCGTTGTGCCGAACAATTCACCCGAGTGCCCGTGCACACAGAAGGCTTCTTTATAGCCTCAAAATTTAGTATTTCAACCCCTTTGAGCGATTTGAAAGAATAGAATGATCTGATGTGCACTGAACTGACCTTCTAGAAGAGTGTTACTGGGCATGCGTATTAACAAATCTATTTGAAAACCAAACAACCTCGACTATACAGACTAGTAGAAGGGACCATTCACTCCATTCAGCACCCATCCCCGCGTTTCCTTCCTTTGGCTTCTGCCTTTTACTTCGCAGCACCCCTAACTCGCTACCAGGTGGCACCCCTATCGAAAAGCCTCGTGGGACATTTTCAATAACCTCGTATGAACACATATGAATCATACGTGTTCTCGTATGATTCATACGAGATTACTGTATACGTGGTATATGTGGCATATGAGATTTCCTAGTCAATGTACATTGACTAGGAAATATTTGACAAGAATTTGTGTTGTTCATGCACCTTGGCTGGAATATGAGGGCATGTACACCAAGGTGTGAACAGCTGGTACATTTCCTGGGGTATTTCACAGAGCCACTGATTTGTTCCGGGTTCCCTATGAAAAGAATGGAGGGGGAGCCTGGTAAGGCGATCTGTGCAAGTAGCAGTCTTGGAATGCTCTATGCCTTTTCGGATGTTTAGAACCTCATTATTTGTCAAAGAAGGAAGGCAGGGGAAGGGAGAGGGAGAAGGGGGGGGGGGTCGTGGTATATCCTTTCCATCACTCGGCAGGGTTGTATATAAGGACGACGCTATTCCCAACCAACCATTGGCTTTTCAAGCAGCCGTACCTGTACGTTCGGTAGCCAGAAAAAGCACGCTGTTCTACCATGGATACTCGACGCATGTACGCGGCCTTGTCGGGGCGCAGGGAATGGCCGACTGGCCGACCCGTCTCACGTCTGACGGCGATCTTCGTCTTCGACTACGTCCTCACCGGGGGCCTAACGGAAGAGGACGAGCTCGTCGCCCTCGCCTGCCGAGCCATGGAGGGCTGGGCCGCAGTGTTCCGGAATTACGATCCCCAGGACCACGGATACATCCCCTGCATCGTATTCCACGAAGCGCTGGCGGCTTGCGGCTGCAACGTCAGCGAGGATTTTGTGACCTGCGCTCTTTCGTTTTGCGAACGGCTTGGTTGGGTGCCGTTTGACAAATTTATCAGAGCCTGCGCCATGACAGCAACGCGCCACCCTTGACGAGACCGTGTCGCATCTGTGAAGAATCCAACAGCCCTTTTCAGGGCTACCCAATCGATGCTTTGGCAATGAGAGTCGCCAGCTTTTGCGATACTTCGCGCCGTGTGCCCTCTTTTTTTTTCTTTCTTTTTGCAATTCTCGCCCTTGGCAATGGTCAGGTGAGTGAACATGGCAAAATGTACATGGGTGCTATGTTATTTTGTTAAAATTTTGCACAAGCTTTAGGCGTAATTGATGCTATTTGTAGCCCTTTCCTGAATGTCTAAGAATTTATCATACCCAATAGCTTGGCTTATTTCTTTTCTAAATCGCAAAAACACCCGATTGTCAATGATTACGGGAAATGTATTTTTCCTAGTACGACTTGCAATATTTAACATTGCTACACATCAACTTTTAGCTTATTATATTCACTTGTTTTATACTGAAAGGGGACGTTGCTATGAGAGTTTATGTCACTTTACGCTCGCATTTATGTAAACAAGGTTCAGAGAAATTTATGAACACTAAAAATGCGTGTGAGTGTACAAAACTAGAATTTTTTTCAATATTTTCAAATACAGAAATTGTTATTACTTCCCTTAGCTATCGAACCAGCGTGGGCCAGTCTTGTTCGCCATGCTCTGCATTTTTCGTGTCCTGTGGAAATCGCGGCCTTATACCTGTGCCACTCAGCATCGTGTTGACGCGAAAGAATGAAGCGGTGACAGATTTTGCCACGTGGAGCAGAAAACCTTTGTTTTATAGTGCACCATTGCATTTTCATAGCAGCTCATCCAGTTCCTTGTTTTCTTTATTTAACACATTTTTGTCTATCGTGAACAAACTTCAATTAAGGAGTTAGCAGGAGACATGAAATTATGCAGATTCGGCTTCAGATATTTGCTGCTCAAAAATTCAAGTACTCGTATGCTTTCGGGACCCGGGGGGGGGGGGGGGGGGCAAGTATTTTCGTCTGTTTAGGTCGTGTTTATTTTTCCACAATATTCGTCGATTCTCATTTGTTTACATTAAATATTATATTACACTGAGATATTTAATAACGCCAGCTAATAATGTTTTAATTCAATATTGCCGTACTCATTGCTACACACCTTAAAAATTGTAAATCCTGGAAGTACTGAAAACCTGCGTGGATCGCACTACCCGCGTACGTGGTTTTGTGGTCCGTGTTCTTTGGAAAGCACTAGACCACACAAAGCTTCAAAATTCTTGTTAAACATTTGATTTCACAGTAAACGGTCCGAAAGTGTAGGGGACCCCTCCGGCCAAATGTTAGGGGGAGGAGGGCGACTGCCCCGTTGTTCCAGAGTCCCTGCTCGAGACGTCATTTGGTCAAACGTGGCCTTACAGAAAGTTCTCGGTCTGATGGGCTGCTTTTTCGCTGTTCCTGGAAGTTAATCCATGTGCTTCCTACGCGATGTCCACAACGTGAAGATTCAGTTTTCATCAGAGCACGTTTTCAACAATGCAACATTTCGTGTGGGCCAAATACGTTATTTGATTTCTCCATGCCTATGAGTGCAACGTCATATTAAAGGAGTACTGACACTAGTTATTCACATTCTCGTATTCTTGCTTTAAATGAAAGCACTGGCGTGGAGAACAACATAAAGACTCTCGTGGGGCCTCGCAACGCCATGAATATATTGTCACGGTGCAAGAATACTAAAGACGACGACGATCTCGAGAGGAACAAAGGTTGCGTAGCAGTGGGGCGCAGGCTGACGGTCCGCCATTGGGGCTGCACCGGCTAATCTCCCTGCTCTAAAATATACTACCATCAGAAGCGCATCCCTGTGCCCGTTTCATTTTGGTGGAGGTGCTGGGTATCGCACAAGACGGAACTCCGCAGCGGACTTGTGATCAACCGCTCTACAATGCCCACCGACGACCAGGCCTCTGGATCAAACACGGCGCCAGCATCGGCGTCGTCAGCATCCTCGACGCCGCAACATTCAGTCGTCCTTACTCATCCTCGTGACCCTGGAACTTTTTCCGGCAAGTCCAACGAGAACGTGATCAGTGGCTTGGCTTGTACGAACGAGTTGCAGCGCACAACCGATGGGACCCCACGATGATGCTTGCAAACCTTCTCTTCTACCTCCAGGGATCAGCACGCATTTGGTTTGACACGCACGAAGAAGAGTTGACCAGCTGGGACTTATGTAAGCCCGCCGGTAGCAAGTCCGTTGCCATGAAAGACCTGTCTCGTCGGGCCCAAACATCCACAGAGTCGTACGTCGCTTACATCCTTGATGTTCTAGCTCTTTGCCGCCTCGTCGACTCCACCATGACCGAGATTGACAAAGTAGGCCATATCCTTAAGGGCATCGCCGATGACGCGTTCAACTTGCTTGTCTTTAGGGGCTGCTCGACGGTGGACGAAATTATTAGTGAGTGCCGTCGTTTTGAAGACGCCAAGAGCCGTCGCATCACCCAACAATACACGCGGCTTCCAAACACCACTGCTACGTCTTCGTGCGAAGACGCTCATCAGTCCCTCCAGCCGCGCACTGCGGATAGCGTTGTGCGAATTGTACGGCGGGAAATCGAGGCTGCGGCACCATCGCTCGTGCGCCCGTCAGAGAATGCAGAAGAGACGGTGTCGCTAATCAAGGCAGTTGTCCGCGAGGAACTTGCGAACGCAGGCATTCAACCGGTGTGCTCTATTACCCGGCCCCCAGTCACACCTGCTGCTTCACTTCGTCGGCCATCACCGATGTTTCGACGTTACCGAGACCCGGCCCAGTGGAGAACACATGACGACAGGCCCATATGCTTCCATTGTAGCGGCGTGGGTCACATTTCCCGCTACTGCCCTTACCGCCAGTCCACTTTTACGCGATCTCCGTTTTTCTACCGCCGAAATGACAACCGACGTCCGCCGTTTAGTGCCGCTCCGAATGATCCGACGTACTGCGACCGTGGCCAGGCCTATGACGACTCATACCGTGGCCCTCCTGCATCATTCAGACGCTCGAGCCGTTCACCGTCGCCACACGATCGTCGGTCCCGCTCGCATCTGCCCCGCTGTCCTTCTTCGCCGCATCCTTCCGCACGATTATCTCAGGAAAACTGACAAATGCAGCTCCCGGAGGTGACGCTGCATTGGACCCCGAACCTGCGAATCCTCTGATTACTTTGCCGACCGACCAGAACCTAATTGCCGTGGAAGTTGATGCCGTACCCGTAACTGCCCTGATCGACACCGGTGCACACATTTCAGTCATGAGCGCTGATCTTCGGACGCGGCTGAACAAAGTTCTCACACCTGCCGAGTCCGCCATTGTAAAAGTAGCTGACGGAGGAACACCCGCCGTGCTGGGAATGTGTGCCGCTCGTGTAAGCGTCGAAGATCGTCACACATCCGTTTTGTTCCACGTCCTTGACCACTGCCCTCATGACGTGATCCTCGGCCTTGATTTTTTATCGGCTCACTCAGCTGTCATTGACTGCCCAGCTGGTGTAGTCCAGCTTGATTTGCCTGATGCTCCCGAACTTCCCGACACAGCGCAGGTCCATCTGTGTTCCGCTGACTTTGTTCGGCTACCGCCGCAAGCACTGACGTGTATCAGTGTTGTGCCCAATTTCTGTGTGCCGGATGGCGACTATGTGGTCACTCCAGACGTCAGCGCCTTACTATCGCATGGCGTGTCTTTCCCTAACACGGTAGTGACCATATCAGATCACAAAGCTTGTCTGCCGCTACTGAATTTTGCATTCTGCCCTCAGGTACTACCTAAGGGCATATCCCTCGCCACTCTATCACCGTCACACGAATACCAGCTTTTGTCCCTCTCGCCGCATCAGTCTTCGACCAGCTCTTCGGCCACCTGCAATTCGTCTGCGGCCACACAACCTCGACCGCACGACGACATCACGAAAATGATAGCCCAAGACCTTTCACCCTCACAAGCCAACGAACTCCGGGATCTGTTGAACCTGTATTCCGATATTTTCGATATAGGCGGTCGACCTTTTGGACAAACCTCGCTAGTGCAGCATCGCATTCATACCGGCGATGCACCGCCCATTCACAGGCGGCCTTATCGCGTGTCACACGCAGAGCGCCGAGTCATCCAGCAAGAGGTTGATAAGATGCTCAGCAAAGGCATTATTGAACCATCATCCAGTCCGTGGGCTTCTCCTGTCGTTTTGGTAAAGAAGAAAGACAACACCTGGAGATTCTGTGTAGACTATCGACATCTGAACAAGATTACAAAAAAAGATGTATATCCTCTGCCGCGCATCGACGACGCGTTGGATTGCCTGCACGGTGCGACGTATTTTTCATCAATAGATCTCCGCTCCGGTTACTGGCAGATCTCCGTCGACGACATGGACCGCGAGAAGACCGCCTTTGTTACGCCAGATGGCCTTTACCAGTTCCGGGTCATGCCTTTCGGCTTGTGCAACGCTCCCGCCACCTTCGAGCGCATGATGGATACGATCTTGCGCAGCTTTAAATGGTCCATCTGCCTGTATTACTTAGACGACGTTATCGTGTTTTCCCCAACCTTCGAAACACATCTTGAACGTCTATCGTGTATTCTTTCAGTGTTCCGTGCTGCAGGCCTACAGTTAAATTCTTCAAAGTGCCACTTTGGTCGCCGCCAAATTACAATCCTCGGGCATCTAGTCGATTCGTCTGGCGTCCGCCCGGACCCCGCAAAAGTTCGAGCTGTCCTCGATTTTCCTGTCCCAACATGAGCTAAAGACCACCGCAGTTTTGTTGGCTTATGTTCGTACTTCCGTCGATTCGTAAGGAACTTTGCGAACATTGCTCGACCTTTGACCGACCTTCTCAAGAAAGACGTACCCTTCTCATGGGGCCCTGATCAAGCTGCTGCTTTCACAAGCCTTATCACACTGCTCACCACACTGCCGATTCTTGCTCACTTTGACCCATCTGCCCCGACAGAAGTCCGTACAGATGCTAGCGGCTATGGAATTGGCGCTGTTTTAGCCCAGAGTCAGCGGGGGCACGACAGAGTTATTGCGTACGCCAGTCGCTTGCTTTCCGACGCTGAACGCAATTACTCAATCACGGAGCGCGAATGCCTCGCACTTGTATGGGCGGTGGGGAAATTCCGCCCATACTTGTACGGCCGCCCCTTCACTGTTACGACGGACCATCACGCCCTTTGTTGGCTCTCGACACTCAAAGATCCCACAGGCCGTCTAGGGCGCTGGGCCCTACGTCTTCAAGACTACACCTACACAGTGGTGTACAAGTCCGGCCGACTACACCAGGATGCCGATTGCTTGTCTCGACACCCTGTCGACGGCCCAGGCTCCGATGATGCGCCTGCTGGAATCTTCACGCTATCCGCCTTCCACAACATCGCCCTAGAACAAGAACGTGACGCAACCTTACTCGACCTCATCACCCGCCTCAGCGCAGATCCGCCTGACCCTTCCCTTCGAATGTACCTCATTCTGGATGGCATCTTATACCGCCGCAATATGCGACCTGAAGGGAACGAGCTGCTCTTAGTCGTTCCCACGCATTTGCGGGCAACTGTACTCGCACAGCTCCATGACGGGCCCACCGCTGGTCATCTTGGTGTTTCCAGAACATACGATCGTGTCCGGCGACGATTTTTCTGGCCAGGACTCTACCGTTCTGTGCGACGTTATGTTGCGGCTTGCGAACCTTGCCAACGTCGCAAAAAGCCCGCTTTGTCTCCAGCTGGATTACTCCAGCCAATGGACATACCCACCGAACCATTTTATCGTGTCGGCCTTGACCTGTTGGGCCCTTTCCCTACATCCAGAAATGGAAATAGGTGGGTCGCCGTCGCAACGGATTATGCTACCCGCTACGCTATAACACGAGCCATGCAGACCAGTTGCGCTACTGACGTTGCCGACTTTCTGCTGCAGAATGTCATCTTACACCATGGAGCTCCTCGCCAGCTCCTCACGGACAGGGGCCGTTACTTCCTATCCCGAGTTATTGAAGACCTACTTCGATCTTGTGCAACCAAACACAAGCTAACGACCGCATACCATCCTCAAACAAACGGGCTCACAGAACGTCTGAACCGCACACTTACTGATATGTTAGCGATGTATGTCTCCTCCGATCATCGTGACTGGAACGCAGCCCTTCCTTTTGTGACGTTCGCTTACAACTCGTCACGCCACGACACCGCTCTCTACTCTCCGTTATATCTGCTCTATGGCCGTGAACCGACCTTGCCTTTCGACACAATCCTGCCCAATGACCTGAAGTCCCCTTCTGAATATGCTCGCGACGCCATTTCTGCAGCGGCCCAAGCACGTCACATTGCTCATGACCGTCTTTCTGAGTCCCAGTTACGACAGAAATCTCTATATGACAGCCGCCATCGTGATGTCCAGTTCTCCGTGGATGACCTCGTCCTCCTGTGGACTCCTTCAAGGCACGTCGGCCTCTCCGAAAAGCTGCTCTCCCGCTACTCCGGCCCCTATCGCGTTGTCCGACAACTCAGTGATGTGACGTATGAAATACTTCCTGCCGATGCATCCTCGTCATCCGTGTCATCTGATGTCGTCCACGTCAGTCGTCTCAAGCCATACCACGTGGCCGCAGTCTAGCTGGCGCCGGGTCGGCGCTTTTGCCGCCGGGGGTGATGTCACGGTGCAAGAATACTAAAGACGACGACGATCTCGAGAGGAACAAAGGTTGCGTAGCAGTGGGGCGCAGGCTGACGGTCCGCCATTGGGGCTGCACCGGCTAATCTCCCTGCTCTAAAATATACTACCATCAGAAGCGTATCCCTGTGCCCGTTTCAATATTTTTAATACGGCTCCTTTAAAAGCCCACTTTTGATTTCGAGGCGGCGGTTTCCTAGTGACGTGTCAACACACTCGTACGTAGGTCTAAGCCATGTAGTGACAGCATTTCCTGATAGCGTCCCTGCAACTTTGTCGGTTACACGTGGGCCACGCAAACAACAATGATTTCATGGTCGTCCAGTGATTTTCACAGCGATTTCGGTAATTTTTAATAGACTGCGTTCATACGTCATCGCGCTGTCCGTTGCGCTGGGGCTGACTTGCAATGCTGGGCGACGAAGACTTTAAAGTCAAAGTAAAATACTTTGGAAGTGTTGCCTGGCTTCGGCGTGTGGAGAGCGTAAACAATGCACGGCTAGACAACGAAAAATGTATATTTTGCGCCGGCGCGAAATCGTGTCATTACTCTTTTAATGGGCGAAATGAACGTTTTTGATGACTTCCGGGGCACACGTAGGTCAAATCCTCAAGAGACCTCAGTATCTCTGTAGAAGCAACATTTTTTCTGGGTGTATCATGCTGATACTGTCTATTGGCCCAAAAAATGCTTTCAGGCACATTTAGTAGCCTTCTCGCACAATGTCCTGGTGATGTCGGTAAAAAACAAGAAAAAAATCAAATGTCCTTGAAAATAAACAACCGTCTTTCCGCACTTCGCCGCTCCCACATGGGGACCAGCCTTTGGTGCTGTTTATTTGTTAAAAAATATCCTAAGCTTACGTTGTTTAGTCCCTCAATAGGAAAAAAATAGCAATGTCTGCTTCAGAAATTCTGTGCAGCACCGTGGAAGCAGCGGGCATATTCGGCCAATCAGGAGGGCGAACACATCTTAAACGTGTTCTTAGACGGCTTGTCATCTGCCAATGGCGATCACTGCAGTGGCAGCTGCAGAGGAAGTTCAAGCGGGGTGTGCTTCTGAATCGCATTTCGTCACGCTTCGGAAGAATTCTGCTCTAGATGGCCTCGTAGCCTTGGCTCTCCTGCACACAACTAGTAAAACTGGTTATAGCCTCTTTCAGGAGTTCCGCGCAGTAGAGCCAAGGACATGGAGCGCTGTAATCTTCAGAGGCGATACGAAATGTCATTGTTGAGAGACGCGCCTGCCAGCCGCTCCTCCTAATTGGGGTCTCACTCCGCCCTCCTCCTCCAATTCCGAAGGCTTCTCCTGCCACTTCACGGTTCGCAACTGGCAGATACCATGGTGCGAACGGATACGTTTAACACGTGTTTGCCCTCCTGATTGGCAGAAGGGGCCTGTAGCTTGCACAGTTCTGCACAGAACTCCTGAAAAAAACTATATAGCACTCGGCAACTATGAAGCCTACTCTTTTTATATACCGACAGCGTGAATTGAAAAACGACACAAGCGCTTATTGAGGTTGGAGGAACCTGAGCTGCCGCTTTTTCGATAAGGCTGTAATCTCACCATTCCATATTATCACTCTAGAGACCACTACTATCAGACTCACAAAAAAAGAGGCAGCTGAAATGGTAGAAGTGCATGCAACACGAGTTGGTTTTTCACGGTGCCGTCAGAGCCTCCATTCTCACGCATGTCGACGCTGCTAAAAATGTAAACACAGACACCTGACACCAAAACAGACATGTTCAAAGAGCATTCCAGATGGACCATAGTGACATGTAAGGCGCCAGCTTTAATTTTTTTGAGCCTCTTGAAGTTATGGGAGCTCCGTGTCCGATGGCCTGTGGCACCCTAACGAAATCACCGATTCCGACAATGTGCGTGGAGTCTGTAGAGGGAGCGGGAAAAAAAATATTTCGTTCATCTTTAGAGGATCTCGCCGTCGCGTGTAGGAGGCAGCCGAGATGTGTCTCAGCGGCTCTCTCAGCCAGTGCGGTCTCCATGTCCTGGTCATGGTAGGCTGTACTAAGCAGTGGCACTGCTCATTCCCCTTGGTATTTTGTGTGGTGATACTCGAGGCGTTCTCCTGGAAACACGTTCGCAAGATGTGTGGTAGGCACGCTTTGTTGTTGCGTAATTTATGTGGGGCCCTAGGATTTCCGGCGCATGCATTCGTCTGCAGGGCACGTCCGGGATTAGGGTGCATGTTGGTCTGGAGCAGGGCGGATCCGGGGATCCTGCTTTGGCGGGGAGTGGAGCATTCCTGAATACTGGATCCTGGATCGCTCTTCACCTTCCTTTCTTCCGCTCCTTAGCGTGGTGCACATTTTGAAACGAGCACGTGACTCACCACAGCCTGTCCATAGGATTTTATTTATTTAAATTTGGGGAGCTGCCAGAAGGTCCGCATTCTTGGGTCCCTTTCTTATACTCTCGCCTTCTTCAGCTCTTCAGGGACACCAGGAAGGCAACAAAATAACGCAAGATAACGCGTCTAAAATTGATTGCCAGCCTTCGTGGTGGCCTACTTAGGGGATTGCCTTGCACGGACTTGCAGAACGGGTCAAGTCAGGAAGAGATTGGCGGACAGTGTTAGCAGACAAGGAAATCGAGGGGAAGAGGACACAAAGAACTTGTGTCCTACTTGGGAAAAGAGTAATGCTGCACCTGTGTAGACACAGAATACAGAGTGTGGGGATCCGGAAGCTGCCCTCTCAAGTCCTATTGTGTTCTGCAGCTTTCCTTTTTTTGCCGGACACCTGTAGCAAAAATAAGACAGATCCCAGGGGCACTGAGAATCAAGGAAATGCGAAGCACGCATCAGGAACGCGAAATGGATCTGCATCGTTGCCTCGCTGTACAGATTTTGGTGCAAATGAGGTTAACCAAACCGCCGCAAGAGCACCACAACTGTGACGTGTTAACCATGCCGCTCATGACACGCATGTCATGATTCTAATGTTATGACCTGCCATTTATGTTCGTCATGCAGTGGTGTTATGCCATAGCAATTTTGGCATACATCGCATTAACGAAACGAGTGGCACGTCATTAAGGCCGCTCATGACATACACACATACATGTCACGGTTTTTTGTTATTAGAACGTGTCACCCGTAGTCGTCATTCATTGTTGTCTCGCCATACCAATTTTGGTATATATCAAGTTAACCAAAGCGCCGCAAGAGCACCAAGACCGTGGCACGTCATGTTATGACGCGTCATTCATGTTCTTCGTGCACTGATGTTGTGGCATACCGGTTTTAGTATACATCCCATTAACTAAACGGCCAGGAGATCACAAAGTCGTAGGCAGATAGATAGATCATAGATACGCTCAAAGCCGTCGAAGTTCGCTAAGAAAGGCCTCGCATTTAATACAAATGAAAAAGTCAAGGCTTCCATGGTGCAGTCGTTTACGGCTTTTTGTAGATAACCGTAATGTGGTATGCCTTAGCTAAAATTTTGCTGTGCTTCCGAAGTAGTGACGTGGTTGTCAGAAGGGCTTTCGATGGGCCTAGATCGCTATAACAAGAATTTAGGCGCTCTTTCAAAGCGAGATAAGATGTAGTTTAAACGATTGCTGTGCTGAACAATTCCCGGTGATTATCCTTGCACGCAGCAGGCTTTTTTATAGCCAAAAAAATTGGTATTTCAACCCCTTTGAGCAATTTAGAAGGATGCAATAGTCTTATGTGCGCGGAACTGACCTTCTAAAAGAGTGTTATTGCGCTTGACTATTAGCAAATCTACTTTGAAGCCGAACAACCTCGACTATACAGACTTGCAGGATGGGCCATTCACTCCATTCAGCACCCAATCCTGCCTTTCCGTCCTTTCTTTTTTGCCTTTTACTTCGCAGCTCCCCTAACTCGCTACCAGGTGGCACATTCACTAGGAAATATTTGTCTTATTCACTAGGATGATATTGTCTTATTCGCGGACAGTCGAGATGATATACAACGGCTGGTGAATATATGCGGGAAGGAAGGCGAGGATCTAGGACTAGGATTTAGTGTAACAAAATGCGGATTGATGGTATTCAATGATCCCAACGACCAGGCGGTATCCATACAGGGCCAAGAAATACCGAGAGTAAGCGAATACAAGTACCTTGGCGTATGGGTAAATGAGGGTGATAGATACATGAAGGTACAGGAAAAAGCCTTGGCAGCAAAGGGAAAGAGGAACGCAGGAATAATGAAGCACAGAGCGTTATGGGGACACAATAGGTACGAGGTGCTTAGGGGTCTGTGGAAAGGGGTAATGGTACCGGGGCTTACATTTGGGAACTCAGTGGTGTGCATGAGGCCAGAGATACAATCGGGAATGGATGTGAATCAAAGAACTGTGGGACGCCTCGCGTTGGGTGCTCACGGGAAAACTACAAACGAGGCTGTAAAGGGCGATATGGGATGGGCGAGTTTTGAGGCAAGGGAAGCGCACAGCAAAATAAGGTTTGAAGAAAGGCTAAGGAATATGAAAGAGGTTAGGTGGGCAGTGAATGTGTTCCGCTATTTATATAGAAAGAGCGTTGACACGCAGTGGAGAAAGAGAACTAGGGGGTTCACCAGTAAATATACGGCTCTAAGAGAACCGACAACAAAGAGCGTAAAGGGAAAAGTCAGAGAGGCGGAGAAGATTTACTGGAGGACAGCGATGGAAAAAAAACCGACTCTGAATAACTACCGAGAGGGCAAAAACGAAATAAAGAGGGAGGCATTTTATGATAATTCAAGAGGAAGCGCTTTATTGTTTGAAGCGAGATCGGGCTGCCTTAGAACGCGTGTTTATAAAGCGAAATTCAGTAAAGAAGAAGAAAAATGCACATGCTGTGAGGAAGGTAGGGAAACGACAGAGCATGTTCTGATTGAATTCGGAAATATCCACCCAGGTGTACGTTTGGGCACCACCCTACATGAAGCCTTGGGTTTTAGGGCGAACAACGGGAAGCTCAACATAGCCGCGATTGAAATAAGTAAGAGACGGTTAGAATACTGGTGGCAGAAAACTAGAGAGAACGGACAAAAATAATTATAGGGAAAAATATGGAATTTCTGCCATAAGGGGCAGGGAACTGGGCTATGAAATCCCGTTTTTGATATGGCATGATCGATTTGATTGAAGTAAATTTAAAAGGCATGAGGAAAATTAAAAGAGAGAAAAAAAAAGTTCTTAAATCTTCTTACGAGCCTGGTGGCGCAGAAGTCACCGCCCCGTTACAAAGGGGAAGCTCATAGCATCCATCCATCCATCCATTTGACAAGATTTTGTTTTGTTCATGCACCTTGGCTGGAATGTGACGGCCTGTACATGCAAGCGTGAACAGCTGGTACATTTCCTGGGTGCTTTCTCTGAACCACTGATTTGTTCCGGGTTCTTTGGGAAAAGAATGGAAGGGGGGCCATGGTAAGGGGATCAGAGCTGTGTTCCAAGGACAGCCTTGGAATGTGCTATGCCTTTTGTGATCTTTAGAACCTCGTTATTTGCAAAAAAGGAAGGCAGGGGGGAGGGAGAGGGAGGAGGAGGAGGGGCGTGGTACATCCTTTCCATCACACCGTGGGGTTGTATATAAGGAAGACGATATTCCCAACCAGCCATTGGACTCGTGGCTTGTCAAGCAGCCGTACCTGCACGTTCGGTATAGCCAGAAAAAGTACGCTGTTCGACGATGGATGCTCGACGCATGTACGCGGCTTTGTCCGGGCGCAGAGAATGGCCGACTGGCCGAACTGTCTCGCGTCTGACGGCGAAGTTCGTGCTCGACTACGTCCTCACCAGCGGCCTCACCGAAGAGGACGAGCTCGTCTCTCTCGCCTGCCGAGCCATGGAGTGCTGGGCCGAAGTCTTCCGGCATTACGACCCCGACGACCAGGGCTACATCCCCTGCGACGTCTTTCACGAAGCGCTTGCGGCTTGCGGCTACAACGTGAGCGAGGACTACGTCAACTGTGTACTTCGGATTTGCGAGCGACTTGGCTGGGTGTCGTTTGACGGCTTTATTAAAGCCTGTGCCACTACAGCAAAGTGTCACCCTTGACGAGACCGTGCCGCTCTGTGAGGTGAAGGACCCAACAGCCCTTTTCAGGGCTACCCACTCGATGCCTTGGCTGTGAAAGTCGCTGGCTTTTGCGATACTTCGCCGCCGTGGCCCCTCACTTTTCTTTTTTCATTTCCAATTCTCGTTCCCAGCAATATTCAGCGGTTTGACATCGCTTAGGTGAGTGAAGAATGCAAAATTCACGCGGGCGCTTTGTTAGAATTCAGGCATGTTTATTGGCATACTCGCACGATATGTCTTCCTCGTCTCCTGATGGGAATAGAGAAAAAAAAAACAAATGTTCTTGAAGATCAACGCGCGCCCTTCCACGCTGCGCTGCTGCTGCATGGGGACCAGCTGTTTTGTGGGTGAAAACTCGATGTGGCGCGGTGCACTTGTCAAAATATCTGTTAGCTTACCTTGTTCACGACCTATAGAAAAGGAAAAAGTAGCAGTCGTGTACCGTGAAGCGTATTCTTTTTCATATGAACTGCGTGAAATAAAAAAAAGAAGAACGTCACTAGCATTGGAGCACCGTTGCAGTCGGAAGCACCTGAGCTGTGGCGTTTTCGTCAAAACAATAATCTTACTATTCCAGGTTGTGAGTTCAGACACCACTGCCTGGGTCGCAAAAGTAAGAAGCAGAAACGGCCGCACCACACGCTACGGGAGTCCGCTTCCGCGGCGCCATCTGAGCCGCCATTCTCGAGCATGTCGAGGCTACCCACAATCTAAACAAAGAAATAATCTGAAACTGAAAGGGGCTTGTTCACAGAGTATGTCAGGTGGTCATAGTGGCCTGTAAGGCACCAGGTTTAAATTTTTGAGCCTCTAGTAGACATGAGGACACCTTCTCCGATGGCGTTTAGCGGCGTAACGTAAGGGAGTTAACTATTTCGGGAATAATATGCCTGCAAACTGTAGGAGAGAGCGAAAAAAGACACCATCTCCGGCCGCTAAAGGGACCATGAGGCGATGCTAAGCAGCACTGGGAGTGCACACCGCGTTTGCATAGGTTTGCCGCCAGCAGGTGCTGCCTGCGTCAGCACTGTCTCTCGCGGGCGAGGGCGCGTTCCCGTTCCTTGCGAGCTGCTAAAGCGTTCATCGTAGAAAGAGCGTTTCCATGGCCAACGCGCGTCGTTCGAGAGAGAAAGATAGAGATTCTTGTTAAGAAAGTGAAGAAAATGGGGTGAAGAGTGCAGGGTAACCATCTCTCAGTGAGGACACCTCAACCTATACACTCAGGGGGTGGGGGAATTAAAGGGACAGAGAAAAGAAAAAAGGGAGGCAGAGGTCATAACCACACCATGTCCGGCCGCGGAAAAGGGAACACAAACAGGCAACACATACACGAGAGGAGGGGGAGGAGGATGCGCAGTGTGGGTGTGGACGCCGCATGGCGGATGGGTGGATGGATGGAGGGAGTGACATATCCCCGACCATAAGCTGCTTCGCATCTAAAACAAGCAATGTCCCGAAGGGCAAATGCAGATGGCGCGCGTGAAACGCGTTACATCCGCACGCATCCTGTCTGATCGGGCGCAGTGAAAAACACGAGCAGGCGCGCATCAGATTCATAGACCGAATGATTTACTGCTCGAAGGAAACCATTCCATCGAAAAGTTGGCCCTTCAGTATGGCTACCTTCGGTTATTCCACGAAACAAGCCAAAGCCGTACCCGGCCTTGCTCTGACGCTTAAATTGGCGCCCTGCTGTGCTTAAACGCATGCGAACCTAAGGCGTGCGAACAAGGGATGCCCGAACAAAATCCATTCCCCGGCAATGGCCGGCTACAGCCCGGAGTCCACATCCACGCACCCCGGGCGCGTTCACGTCCTCCACGTGTTCGGGTGTCGAATAACGGCAGAGAAGTCGAAGAGATCCGGATCCTGGGCCTGTTCATCCAGAACAGACTCAAACGCATAGGCGAAAAGGTAGGACGTATGATCCACCGCGTTTCCAACAAACGCGGCGGGTTGCGGGACAGGGATGCGCTTCGGCTCGTCCATGACTTTGTAATCAGCCGGATCCTCTACTCCGTACCTTACCTTCGCACTATGAAGCAACACGACCAACGTATCGACGCCATCATCAGGAAGGCTACAAAGCGAGCTTTGGACCTCCCGTTACTACCTCCAATGCTAAGTTGTCGGCCCTGAGGGTGCTCAACTCTTACCAGGAATTGAAGGAGGCGCACCTCGTAAACCAATATATATGCGACTTTCGCATACGGTATCCGGGCGCCGCCTGTTAGACCGCTTGTACGTAAAACACGACTGTATTCCCAAGGAGACAAGCAGATTTCCAGACATGTGGCGCCACAAGCTCTGGGCTTCACTTCCTCGCAACATGCACTCGCAGACCCACGAAGGCAGACGAGGGACGCGCTCTCGGGCCCTCGAACACCAATATGGATCCAAGCAGGGTGTATAATACGTTGATGTGGCAGGGCCGTCGCCCACCGGATTCTACACGGCCGCTGTAGTTAACCAGGACCAACGCGTTAACGGGTTCTCCTATCGGGCTTCCAACTATGCGCGGGCTGAGGAGGTAGCAATAGCGCTTGCCGCCTCGCACGCAAACTCCAGGGTAATAATTAGACTCGCGCAGAGCCTGTGAAAACTACTTGGCGGTCGAGGTCTCCCCTTTAGCCTACCAAGTTTTAAAGCGAGCAGTGAGGTATTCTGACCGCTCACCCAAACGCATCGTTTGGACTCCCAGCCACCAGGGTCTTAGAGTTTAACGAGGCTGTGGAAGCGGCCGCCCGCGCGCTTAACCACCGGGCACCTCACTCGGGCTTCTCCGGCTCAGAGACTAGGCAACCGCTTCTACGATTCCGAAAAATTCTGGTGCATTATTGCGAACTTCATCGGCACTTCCCGGTCCCTACTAAGGGCCTGAGCAAGGCCGATGAACGAACACTAAGGCGCCTGCAGACCAACACCTTGTTGTGTCCTGCAATCGTCAAACATTTTGACCCTAAAGCTGATGGGCGGTGCCCCCACTGTGGGGAAGTCTCCGATAACTTTCACATGGTGTGGGCATGTCAGATGAATCCTTCCCTTCCCCCTAACCCTACCCCTACTAGAGAGACATATATGGGAGGCAGCCCTACTCAATTGCTCAGGACTGGAGTCTTAAAGGGCTCTAGTCCAACGGGCGCGGGTAGCGCCCTTGTCCAGCGGCGTCCCGGAATAAGGGCTTCCCCTATGATAAGAGTTTGCAGGCCGTTATGGGCCTGCAAACTCTTATCGAATAAAAGTTTTAAGTGCGAATGCACTTCTTAAGCGACCCCGAAAACTCCGCCGGCATCCGCGCTCCTCCTCCTCTCCCCTAGCAACGGCGCGAGGAGCGGAGAGGAGCGTCTGTAGCAACGGCGCAGCGACGTCACGCCCCACGTGACTGCGCGCGCTCCGCCCTCCGCTCCGTGGCTGCGCGCGCCCTGCGCCGGCTCCGCTCCGCTCTCCGCGCCGTGACGTCACGGCGCGTTGTGCAGCTGGCGCCTCCGCGCCGTGGCTGCGCGCGCCACGCCGGCTCCTCGCACCCTCTCCGCGCAGCTGGTGTGCCTCTCCCCCGTTAGGTTTGCACTCACCCTCGGCCGCCGAATAGGTGCTGATCTGTAGTGACGTGTGTAGTGTGTGTATGTGTGCGTGTGTGTGTGACGCACTCGCGAGGTGCATTAATGCATCATACGAAAAGCGTGAAGTGTAAAATAAATAAATAATACTTCATACATAAATGTGTGTGTGTGTGTGGACAAATGCATCATGACAACAACACTTTAAATGATTAATTACACTTAATCATCATCATCAGTAAAAGTGCTTTGCACTTAAAAACGGCCAGACCTCCGTGGGTCGGCTGGCGCGTGCTCTCTCGCTGCCGTCTCCTTCGCTCGGCTCTGCAGTTTAGTCGCGCGCGCCCCCTCATAGCATCACCCCGTGCTTCGCACTTCCTCATACTCCCCTTCGGGGAAATGCGGGTATTTTTCACACACGCACCCAAGGTCGCCGTAATGACGCACGTGGTCCATTCCGTTAAACCACCGATGTCCCACCATACCCGCGTGCTGTCGCACAAAAGGGCATGCCCGGGCGTCCATTCAGGCTAGCGGGGTGGAGGCTTTCTCTCTCCGTGGCACGGAGAATTTTGAGTGCGCTATCCGTGTCGGCTCGTCGGCCGAGCGCTTGGAGAAATCGTTTTATGAGCCACCGCCCGCCTCCTCCTTACGCGAGCGAGCGCTCCCGCGTGCATGCACATTCGAAACAGCGCAGGGCGTCCTAAAGGTCCAGGCCCTCCGAGGCATGCGTGTGTCAGTTCCGTCACCATTGTTCAAGCGTCCCCCTCTTCATCCCGCGGCCGGGCACACTCGCCCGCCGAAGACATACAAAGTGGGAAAGTAAACAAAATCGAGAAGAAACACGGCCAGTGTCTGCTAAACGAAAAGTCAACGGCCGCAAAACGCGCCCCATTGACAGACGCTGCCCCGAACCGAGCAAAATCCTCGAGAAACGAGCACGCCTTGCGCGGCAGGCTTACACTCGGCCCAGTCGGTTATGTGCAGTGGTGACGAAATATGTTTGAGCGCCCGAGTCCAGTGCACCCAGGTAGCACAATCCCGACTACAAGACGTCTGCGTCAGGGCTTGTTTAAGTCAAGTGGTTTTCTACAATCAAACTTAAACAAGCCAAGTCTATAGACGCGTAGAACTCTACAAGCCCTCCTGAAGGCCACATTGGCGTGCTTCACCCACACCAGCGGTCGTGGGGTGAAGTAGTACTGGCTTGAAAACCCGATATCGGCCGCGGACACCCAGCGGTTTTTCAAGAGAGGCACAGGCAGACGAGAGAGGCACAGGAACGCCTGGCGCTCGGAAATGTTTATGTGCACTCATCCCGAAAGGCCTGGCGCAACCAGACTTTAGTGACAGTTATATAAGTATATAAGGTTCCGTTCATTGTGTAGGTCCGCTTTGCCGCTGCCACCGAGCATGTAGCTGTCGAGCATAGATCCCTGCGCAGCTAACTAAAATCTATCGCTAGCTTGGGGAGCCCGGCTCAGCAAAAGCGGGTTCGTCGAAAGGTACACAAATAAATAAAACGGTACAAATTAAAAAAGCCACACAAGTCCGCGAATTGCCACAAGTCAGGGTGCTTTAACATGCACTGTCATTGGACAGCAGGCGGTGCGTGTTACATTGGCATACATGCGAGCACAAAACCGGATTTATCTTTTGCAGACGATTTCGAAACCAAAACACCTATCAAGTTTCGGAGCATGCCGTTACTTTCTTTATTTAAAAGTGCGTTACTAAACCGGCAGCGTGTGTAGTAAAGCTTAATTAAGCGGTAAAGTACAAAGTGGTACAAAGCAAGCACCGTGACGTCAAAGAACCCCAGTTTGAATCTTTGAACCGTTGGAACAGTCAGCCTAGGCTTAGCGTGGCGTAGCTGCAACAGTTGTGTCTGTTGCTGCGCTGCAGTTCGACGTCGAGTTCTAGCGTCGTTTGCACCTGTCGCACGCGGTAAGTGTGGCTGCCTTGTTATCGGTTGTCTTAACGCTTCAGCGATATATCTTTGTCTTACCGTGGACGCACGGTTTGATGCCAGTGATAGGTGGGTGGTTTTCGGCGTTTTCGAAAAATGGCGGGATGTTCGTTCGCGCGGGTTTGGGCAGAAAGCACCGGCCCGTTACAGGCAGGACAAATAGCGAAGGATTGAGCAGCGATGTGCTTCGTAGTCCAGCGTTTGTGTGCGTTTGTGTGTCGCGTTGCACGTTGAGAACTTAGCGTCAGAAACTGTGCCTTTGGCTTGTGACCCTGCGAGCTTGCAAGTCGAAACCTACCGTGTTGTACTCTGATTGTAAGTGAATTACGTTTGCAAGCGTGCGTATGAAACTCCTTTGCTGTATCACGGCAGGTCGAGGCTTTCCGAAAGCGTTTTGGGTGGTTAGCGAGGAAGGCTCATTGGTGACGAGTCGGCGCTGCATAGGGGTATTGCATGAGCGGGCTTCACCACAGTACAATGGAGCCGTGCGTTGTTGTGAAGCATAGTCAACCTGCAAGGTGTGACAAGCCGTGCTAGTAATACTTCAGATAACGGCGACTGTGATAAATACGAATGCGATGGACTGCCCAGTGTGGAGCGGAGACCCCGCGCACAACGTTTGCATCTAGCTGCCTTAGCTGGCAGGCATGCGAGAATTAAGCCGGACATTAAAAAAAAAAAAAAAAAAAAGGACTTGAATTTCTGCATTACGCGCGCACGTTCATCAAGCACTTCAGATCCATCAATGGAGTGCGATGCCGAGTCGCAGTGTTTTTGTTTTGTCTTCGCAACCGTCATTTGCCAGAACGTTGCAGTTCTGCGTGCTACGTCATTCCTTGCCGCCGCAGTCCTGCTTCGCTACAGTGCACTCGTGTGTAGTGGGGGTGCCCTCTTCCAGGCTTAAGAGACCAATAACGACCGCCGTGAACAGCTCAGCATACTATACTTACAAGCTTTCGCTGTTTGCCACTATCTTCTAGTGTTTATTCAAATATCACCCCGCATCGTGAAATCATGGAAAGGGGGGGGGGGGGGCGGGAGGATGTAACGTTAAAAAAAAAAAAGAAATGCCTGCATATTATGGTAGGTGTGCGTGTTCTTAAAACACCAAATGACCATGCTGTGCATTCTGATTGGCTTAAAATAGGAAGTCTCGTGTTACATTCGTTTGGACCCTTATTTGCCGGGTCATACTGTTGAGCCAGAAAATACTAAAAAAAATACTGAAACTGTTCTCTGCGGGGGCGTAAACCTCTTTATTGTCTCGTTTCAATGGAGGTGGAAGCCAAACTGGCCTGGCAAGATGATAGGCGCATTTTTTGTGCTCAGCAGGAAAGAGGTACTGCCATCTGGAAGTGGTTCCCCAAATGTAGTTCTTCCTTTCACTTCATGGAGGAAGATAGACTGTAAAGTAAATAACAGACTGAAAATAACTGCTCTTTGGGGTGACAACCTTTGGGTTCTGAGACCAGCGTGCTTTCCGGTCATCATCCGCACACTTTAACGCAGGTTTTTATGTGCATGAAGAAGTAGACGCCCGTAACACGTGCACACTTCCAGTGCACGCTTGGCAAATGAGGAAAGAAAGGGGCATGCACACGCCAAGCTTCACTTGCCCCTATTTTGCCGATAAAGGAAATGCTCCTAAATTTTTTTATTGCTGTTTTGTGACTCGCATGTATATTTTTCTGCGACTCGGTCATTTGTGATGTTTCATTTCCCAGTAGTGATGAAAGCAGGCAAGGAAGGCACGTCTGTGAGGCCATCACCTGTGTGAAAAAGGACATATTACTTTCGAGGGACCAAACTATCGAAATGGTTTTGAGGAAAGCCGGATTTGTCGATATAAAAAATGAGGCTTTTTGACGTTCTGCCTTTAGTGGTGCATCCCTCGTTTTACAACTGTCTGAGCCTCCATTTGCTCCTGCATTTGTTTTCCAAGGACTGTAGTGCACGCATTGTAACTGCCTCAGATTGTTGGGCTAGTGTTATTGATGAGCATGCACTGAACAGCTGTATATTGCCCACGATCCCACGATATTACTGTGTGCGATATGATAGAAGATGAATGTTTGCCAATGGCCAATTATGACAGGTGCTTCATTTTTTTTTGTTGTGTTAGTTAAAACGTGAGTGTTCATTTTTCTTTTCTTTTCCAAGGATTGTGGTAAGCTTTTGGTCATGACTTTGTCATAGTGTCATTTTCTTGTGTACGTTTCCCTCTCATAGTTCTTGACTCCTGTCACTAGATGGTAGCTATGAATGCGTTCTTGTAAATGTCCCAAGAACTGAGTACTATAACAGCAAGTGCACTTCCCATCCTGAACCATTCAAGTACTACAATAGTATCTGTTTATTTATTTTATTTATTTACATTACCCTCAGGGTGCATAAAGACGTTACAGAGGGGGTGGGTAATATAACAAAAAAAAATGCAGTAAAAAACAAGAACAGAATTATACAGCAAGTTAATGAGAATACATGTTCAAACAATACTCGGTTATTAGAGGCTTAAGATATGATCGGTTAATGCAGTCTTGAAAGATGACACGTCCTCAATGGATTGCGATGGAGGGGGGAAGGCGGTTCCACTCGGCACTGGTCTTGGGCAGAAAGGAGTCTGAAAAAACGTTAGTGCGGCAGAAAGGAATAAAAACCTTATACTGATGATCAAGACGTGACGATATGTATGAAGGTTCTGAGATGAGTTCCTGTTTAAGTGAGTTATTATGGTAAAGGATTTTTTGAAAAAGGCATAGACGAGAAATTTTCCTTCGGACCTACAAATCAATTACTCCAAGGTTTGATTTCATTAGTGAAACGTTAGATGTACGGGAATAGTTTGAATTAATGAAACGCGCCATCCGATTTTGGACCGACTCAATGATAGCTGATAATGTTTTTTCACCAGGGTCCCAAACAGATGACACGTACTCAAGCTTAGGTCTAATCAGTGTTTTGTATAGTATCAACTTTAAATGGCACGGGGCCTTAGAAAAATTTCTGCGTATGTAGCCGAGGAATCTGTTGGCATCATTAGTGATGTATTCGATGGTGCGCATGCCAAGAAAGGTTATCGGTTAACTGAATGCCGAGATATTCACACAACTGTCGTCAAGTCTACTCTTAGCCTTTTCTGGTTGAGCTCTTCAATTGTCTGTGACAAGCCATCTTAACATCTGTGACAAGCCATCATTTGTGGAACAGTGCAATGAGATGCGCATCGTGTCTTTATACGGCCCTTGGATGTACGCCCGATACATCCATAGCATGAGGTACCAGTACCATGCTGTGGTACAGGTGCCTGTTTCCGATGGTACAGCTACCTGAACCAGCTCCTTGTACCGTGGTAAACAAGAACGGCAAGCAGGAATAGGGGCGTGGGACAGCGCCTTCAACACATGCTGCTGCCCTGTGTCCCTTTCCTGCTTGTGCCGTTCATTTACCTTTTGCTCCAACTTGCCAAGATGTTCAGTCATTACCAGCTTGCCCGAATGTCAGTGCTTCATGTGTGCGTGTCAACAACGCTTGCACTTGTCACATCTAACTTGTGTCTTCCGTTGGTGTCCTCCTTTCAGTAGTCTTCATTCCAAGCCACCATGTTCTACGTGCATCACATTCTTCACCGGCGCAAGGGGAAGTTTGGGCTGCTTTGGTGAGAAGCACGTTTCTCCTAATTGTTGGCTGTGCCGCGTATGTTCTTTCTTACTTCGTTTCGTTGCGACATCTCATAATGGAAAAATTGTTTGACAGATGATGCAATTCGGTCTGTTCGGGCAAATTATCTAAAGAAGGGCACTTTACTTCACAATGTCGTGACAACTAATTAATGGGATTCATTATTGTTAACTTTTGTTAAATTATTTGGTGGAACCATAAATCTAATGTCTTCTCTGCTTAAGTGAAGGCCCTACCAGCAGTGGCCGATGGCCGATGATTGGACACACATAGGATTCCCATCGGCTTCCGTTATCATTGGCCAATGCCCTGACTGCGTGATAAAAAAGGGCATGGCCCACGTTTAAAATATGGGAAAGATGGTGGTGACAGCGGGGAACGTGTTTATAAAGTTTGTTTTCTCCTTAGTTTTTGGCAATATCACGTATCAGTAGTGAATGAAAACGTTTCGGAGGTACGTGTAAAATTTGTGATGGTGGCCAAGGGCTTTTCTGTAACATACCATGGTCGCGGGCCAATATGTTCTCGGATGGTCGCCAAGTACAGCATGATCATTTCTCCATATTAGTGTAGGGAAATTCGTGGCAGAGGAACATATACGTATGTACCAATGGCCAAAAAAGAAATAGAAATGCGGAATAATGGCTGTATGTGTACAATTTTTCATGAGGTCGCACAAATTTCAACTGCACCGGAATAACCAGAAACGTGTATTTTTGCAGTCATTAATTCAGTTCGCGCTAGTTGCTGTACGGAACACTTAACTTCTTTTTTTATCCAGAGAATCATGCAGACCTGCGCATAACGTTTGCGACGTTTGAATTTTGCGCTGTTTTCAGCGCACCATGCACGTCGGCCGCTGTACAGCAGTACTGCGCTAAAAAAAAAAATTGTTCATAAAAGGATCCGAACAGGCACTTTTCCCAAACTCGCAAAGTGCAGAAGTTGCTAAACGCTTATGTAATTGTACAATGGTTGTCATATATATTTTGCATTTGATCTTGCTTTAAGCATGTATTGGCATGCACATGTTTGTATTACAGCGCTCGGGTTTTTTTCCCGACTTGCCCCGCGACTGCTACCTGTTCGCGTTCCTTCTTCGTGCGTTGCTCGTACGGCCACGTTTATGAGTGACAAGCTTGTGTTGAAATAAAAGGTGAGTAAATTTCAACGGTCTTTTTATTGCTTTTTTCGCTCATTGCAATGTGCAATTTGGTGACGACGTACTGAGACGTAAATCGCTATTCCTAGCGCCTTTTTATATGCACATGCCGTTGTTTTCTCATGTTACTGGCGGACACGTGCGAAACGTCTTTAGATGCGGCGTCCGAGCAGCGATTCAGTTAGCCTTAATTTTTAGTGAGTAATCCACCGTTGTCGTGAAAAGCGATGTGCGATATAAAATTAGTTCAACGGACGATCTTCCATTCGCGCCATGCATATGTACGTACTACGTATATGTAGTACATACATATGTGTATGCGGTCCGGAATGCATCGGCTACGCGTATGTCATCGCACCTGTACACTCAATTCTTTAGCATTATCACGTAAGTGTTGACTCCCTTGACCACGGGATATGGTAGCGACTAATATAGGCGAGAATTAAGTAACGAGATTTGCTCTACGATGCGCAAGCGCTGAAAACGCGTGTGCGATGCGTGCTCGATGTCGGTCACGCTACATGGAGGTGAATGCACCTTGTTTTCATTATCTGAGCGATCGTGCGCTTATAATGACGCCACTGTGAAGCTGATCCTCCTATCGCCGATCTCGTCCTTCTCGCCGAAGTAGGAACTACCGTACCCTGGTGTCAACGCTCGCACATTAAACAAATTGCAAGGGTATGCCGGCATTTATCGAGGGGGCAGTCAAAGAGTTATCGGTGAATTTGGCAGTTTGCAGCTATATTTTGACTGTGAGCTAAATGGAGTAATGTAATAAAATTAACACTAGCAGAAGAAAGTTGACACCCTCTAGACAGAGTGTGGTCTGACGCGAACGAAGTGCATGCCGGCACAAATGTCTGCAGGTCGCTAAATGCTCGTGGATAACTTTAAAAAGTGTGCACGGGATAAAAACAAAAGCAGTATTTGCCCATCTCAAGTAGCCACCTTTTAAATGTTTCATGCTGAGAAGTGTAACCATTCGCTTATTTCAGTTCAACTGCAGTCCATGCAACCGTCTGAACTGTTGCTGTTGGTGCACCTAGGCTTTTATTTTTAATACCGGCTCCGGTTTTCAGGTTTACATTGAGCCCGGAGCCATCTTCCAAAGGCTTCAAGAAGTGATATTAAAGTCTATGACGCGGTCATTTTTATGTCTATGGCACCATTTGCCGAAAGAAGAGGGAATGATTTCTGGCTAACTTTGAGAATTAATTGTAAATTCTAGGCCGCGTGCTGGCGTTTGACTCGCGTGTTCTCAGGACTCTCGACTACCAATCGGCAGCGTTTTCTGACCATGCTGAAGAAGTGTTGAAGGGCCCCTTTAAGTGGCTCATCTGTTGTTGTTTTTCTTCATATTTTGTGTCATGTTTTCTTTCATATGGATGAGGTTCCCACATAAATGTGGAAGCTACCCCTAGTAATAAACTGGTAGTGGAAAATAATGAAGCAATGTAACACTCTGCTCTATCAACTCTTGTTTCCTTCATGTCAGTACATGTGCTGTTATCCTCGTGACCATGCATAACCAACTAGCATTTCAGAAAATATTTCTTCTGAGCATTTTGTTGAAGGAATATTGAAAGCAAGTGCCTGAGCACTTGCTTTCAACATTCAACTTGAAAGAAAAATTGGGCTCACAGTATTTTGTGTACCTGTATTTCACAGGTGCAACACACACATGGTTGTTCAGTACTACTGATGCTGCTGTTGCGGACTCTACAAAAAGGTGGCTGATGTTTGCAGCTCATGAGGAAGGTGGAAGCACACAAAACCAGCATGCCGCCATGAGTAAAGAATAAGCTCAAGGAACACCACTTACTCTGGAGGAGGAATGGACCACTGGTGTATTGTATGGTGTAAATAAACATGAAGTATTGAAAATGTTTGCCTTGCGACTTATCTGGGTGGGACTGACCAAAACCTAGCAAAACGCTGGGCGTGAAATTGACCAAGATGAAAAACTAAATAAAAGTGCTAAAAATTGCATTGAACAGAATGCTTGGACCCCATATCGGACGACAGGCTTAATAGCTATTTGTACGGTATTCCATAAAAAAGAAAAACAACAAATTTAGCTGGGTGTGAAATTGTTGCCAAAACAAAATAGTAAAATAAATGTACTAGAAATTGCATTGGCCAAAATGCTTGGCCCCCATATACAGAACATGCTTGGCAATTGCATGGAATTCCACAGCAGTTCCAATTGTGGAAGGAGGTGTTTCCAATCGTTTTCTAAGCATCGCCTTCCTATGCTTGGCCAATGGTAGGCTTGTCACGTTTTCGAAGCACATTCCTCACTTGGCCTCCAGTGACTTTCCAATCATGGACAGCTTGGCCACTGATGCTTTGCCATGCTTGGTCCTAGCAAATTTTGCTGGTAGGATAAAGACTGACATATTTGACAGAATTATTCCTTATCAAAACCTGCTAAATATTGTTCTTGCGTACTATTTAAGGTTGTCTTGAACTTGTAGTGGGAGGCTTTTGGAACAAGTGAGTCAGAATTTTGGTGCACTTGGTCGCATGTCTCATAGACACCTTGGACAACTGGTACTAAACTCAGGAGCCCGGCTAGTGAGCGGTACTATTTGACTTCAGTCATATCTTTTGAATCTCCTTCCTGAGGGGATAATTAAAGAGGTTTCTGCACTATTCTCTAGTTGCCATTTATTGTGCTAGCACTGACTGCCTCTCCATTTGGTAATTCCCAAAACAGACTATAATTCGCACTGCCTGTTGAGCTTGAGGAAGTGTAATTGTTAGAGCTGTGCGATAAGCAAAATTTTGAGTGCGAAGCCAATTCGAATATTTGTGTTCAAGTGTGAATCGAATAGACTATTTTTAGAATAATTCCCGAATATTTTTTTAATAATACCATGTCAAATTATGAAAAAATGTGCTGCTAAACATGGACAAAAGAAATTTATTGCATGACTTGTGTACTCCCACAGTGTCATTACAAAGCCTTGAAGAACCGTCCAACAGAGAACTAACTGTGCTATAGAGAGCTGAGCTAACTTCACCACAGTACACGTATGTTAGCTTTGCTGCAGTATTGGCTTTACCACAATACACGGGGTGTTATGCAGTGAAGCATACTACATGCGGGAATGGGCCACTGGTCACGAGACACAGCTTATTTTTCTTTCTTTAATTGCCAACTTCAAATTGTTCAAATAGTAAAGGTTAAGTGTGAATCGAATCGAATAGCAAATGTCATTCAAAAATTACTCGCAATTTCGAATAATTGCACACACCTAGTAGTTGTCAAGCAGCAATGTATCACGTTTCATTGCTTTGCCTGGCTTGATAACGATGCTCACCAATTAGTCTGTCTTTTCTTTTATTACTATTTTAGTTACTCTCCCATTATACCAGGAGTGTATGAGTGGCAGCGGTTTCTTGCGCTGCTAATGAACATTGGGGACACCATGCTGAGGCGTTGTGGTACCAGAAAATAACCAAATGTCCTTTGGTGAAGTAATTCGTTCTGCCTAAGCATTAATGCTGAATGTTGAATAGCATTGTCAACGAGTGAGGCATTGGGTGAATCTCTTTAGCACGAGACAGTCATGTAGGAATAACTTTTACATGATGGGGGGCCCAGGGAGTGAAAACACATTAACGTTTTTTTACATGAAACATTCTAGCATTCCATTAACCTGACCACATCATGTTTCCATGGTGCTCTGGATATATTATCGCTGCAGATAATGCGCTGCAGATTGATCACTGTAATGTTGGGGAACCTTCAGTTTAAATATTTTTTCCATCTTCCCTCTTTTCTTCTTGTGCATAATTTTTGTTTATTTTTCATTTGCTTATTGCTTTGTCTTTAGGTGAATTGTCCCCAAGTAGGGGTCCACGAAGCCATTTTTGGAGGACGGATAAAACCCACAACCACACATAAAAGAAAAAGAAAATGTCTTTCTTTTTGTTGTTGTTGTTGAGCCCATCGCTTACAAAGTTAAGCCGTGTCTAATTTCTAGTATTTGTATAAATGTGTATTGAACAGCTCAATATTCAAATGAATTAAAAAAATGCATTTATTACTCAAAATATTCGAAGCCCTG
Source organism: Hyalomma asiaticum (assembly GCA_013339685.2). Classification (NCBI taxonomy): domain Eukaryota; kingdom Metazoa; phylum Arthropoda; class Arachnida; order Ixodida; family Ixodidae; genus Hyalomma; species Hyalomma asiaticum. The sequence goes on along the minus strand of JABSTT010002204.1, from coordinate 1,543 downwards.
CTCACTCACCTAAAAAAAAGGAAAAGAAAAACTGGTGTGCTGTTTCTCACGGGCAAAGTGTCTTAGACGGCTTTGAATGACGGTCAGTAATGTGTTGAGACGTCGGCAGTCACATCGGTACTCACACGGAAAGCGACTTGTTCCATGTGATCTGCACGAACACCGGCTATTGTCGGTGCCAACTAAAATATTGTCACGTTCACACAATTAAGAAGAGCACAGTAACCAGACTGTTAAAGGTCAAAGTGGTTCTTTTTTATCTTACCTCAGAGTTACTTTACATGCGTGCTAATAAAAAAAGACGTCTACTTCTCAAAATTGAATAGAGCTGTCTACGTTGTATGCCTCTGAGTTGCTTTGATACTTTTAATTGCCAGACATACGATAGCATGATCATTGAAATGTTGGAAATTGATACACGATAATTAACTTGTATCGTAGGAGCAATAGATTCACCTTGCCCTGTCTCGGTGAATCAAGGACACTCGGACAGTATCTATTTAGCCTCGTTTGTCATTAGGCTGTCACAGGTGCATGTCATTAATTGTTATGTATTACAATGACAAGTCCATTTGAAAAAGGGTTATTAGAAATGACATGAATGGATGGCAAGATGCTCTTGCAGTGACTTCTTTAACTGGCATATCAAATATTCATAAGTGAACAGATGACAACATATACATGCTATGACAATAGCGACATTTACTCCCATAATGGGCACATCCAGTTAATGTTATTTATGTTATCTTTGTTATGCTCAGATAACAATGTAACAAATAATAGGACCCACTACTGCGTCACTGCCTGACTCCACAAGATGATTCTCACGTACACTGTGACAGTTTGGCTTGAGTTTCTTGCCAATTGTGTGTGAAAAGCAGAAAAAGACATACTAGTCCAAGTGTGATCGGTAGTTTGCACTTAGCACTTTTATGCATCAGGTTTCAACACTCAGTTTGATTGGCGTGTCTCCTTTGCAGGATGGCGGCGACCTCACCAAAGTCTGTCCGCCATGTGAAGCTCATGTCCGTATCCTTGGCCAATCTGAGGTGAGTGTGCCGATTCAAATTGGCCGAGCGCCCCGCCACGGTGGTCTAGTGGCTATGGTACTCGGCTGCAGATTCGAAGGTCGCGGGATCGAATCCCGGCCGCGGCGGCTGCATTTCGATGGAGGCGAAATCTTGAGGCCCGTGTGCTGTGCGATGTCAGTGCACGTTAAAGAACCCCAGGTGGTCGAAATTTCCGGAGCCCTCTTACTACGGCGTCTCTCATAATCAGAGCTGGTTTTGGGACGTTAAACCCCACATAACAACAAATTGGCCGAGCTGCCAAACGAAGGAGGTGAAGGGGATGCGTTCGGGACACTTGCGGGCTTCTTTTGTTTCGTTCGTCTACTGCCAGTAAGACGTCCTTGGCCACAACTTGCCCTTGTGCACGGTGTAAGAATAAGTTAGGTGCTGACACTCGCCGCTCCGCTTGAGGAGAGGGCGCGGGCAGATTGTGTTCGCCGATGACCTTGAGCCGCGAGTAGTTTTCGCGGCGC
>JABSTT010002203.1:0-47034 GCA_013339685.2 Hyalomma asiaticum | reverse complement strand
TATGGTAATGCCTTCACAAAATTGTCTGCACGAGTACACAGCACACTGTAGCAAACTGATGACCCACTGAATACGTCAATTCATCCAAAGCTGTCTTTCTTGCACTTTCTTAGCCGCTTGTCCATTGAACTGCCAAAGAACAAGTTGCCGAAAACAAGTGCACAATTGTGTACGCTGTCGCTAAATGGGTTATTATGGTTCAGTTATGCAGTTCGTGTAGAGCGAGAACGCTATGGCACCAATGACCGCACCAATAAGCTCAAGTGTGTGTGAAGGCGGTATAATCGACAGCAGATATTCTACAATGCATGAACAAAATATGAATACTATAGAAAGACAGAGATGCTAGGATAATTCAGGCTGATTACAGAGGCATAATTATGGGCAGATTAGCTTCAGGAATACATTAAATATCTAGGTTGATGTATGCGGCAAAGAATCGCTCAGCCATGAGCACAATGTCTGTGATGCATAGACATGTCAACAGAAATTATGCACTCTCGTACAAACACACACATGCACACAAATTGAAGTGGAGGAACATTACGTGAATGTGTGACAGTGCCGGAAAAAATAAAGATCATGCTTATTGTATATGTGCTTGTTGTTGGATTATTCACTTTTTAAACATGTGCTTTGAAAATAAACCGTATTCTTGCTAATTGTAGAACCTCAACATCAAAGTATCGACAATGTTGCAGTGTAGCTGCACATGTGTCGTATGCACAGTCAACAGCAAAAGTTTGCGGGATAAAAAACTTCGTAAACGCCTATATTACCGCTTAGCCTCTGATCATAGCCTCGAATTAAATGTTTCAATGGGTAGAGGTTGTTGCGATGTACAGACAAACAAATTAGAGGCTATGTTATGAGGCTAAGCATTAATGTACATTTTTTGCAACTTTTGCATCCAGCAAAGTTTTGCTGTTGATTGTGCCCCTTTAATATCTTCGATTTCCTAGGCTTTGTTCGTGGCAACATTGTGAAGTCTTTTCATAGGCAGTGCAGTATGACAGTGCAAAGCACACCAAAAGAAAAAAAAAGAAAAGGGGTGGCAGGTTAAGGGGCGTCACAGCCACCTGAAGTAGGCATGCTCAGCTATAAATTATGGATATTTATGTGCTATATAAAAAGAAAATGAGCAAATCCCTTGAACACAATTTGGCCTATAACATAAATGTCCTTTACACTCATATGCTGCAACTAGTGCTTGTAAAACTTAATATCTATTGTTTTTTAGCTGTTTACAACTTAATAAAATGTGTTGTATATATATTCAAAGGCTAATTGAACTGGCTAGCTTGTCGAACGGCATTCTTTGTTTTTTGTAGACTGTTACAATTCAATGCATTAAGAAAAAAGTTTCAGACAAACTTTGTAAACCATGCATCTCATAAAGTATGACTAAATACCGGAACAATGTCCGTTCACTGCCCTGATGTTTGTTTGGCTGTAATATGACTAATAATACCTGGAATTTTACGTGCCCCAACTTTTTGGATTGATGTTGATAATATGGGACACAACTAAGTAGCGTAGGAACCACTCATGCATTCCCTAGTGTTGCCTGTGGTTTCTTTGTGCTAATTAGTTGTGCCTCAAATCAGTATGTATCAACTAGCCCAACTATCATCCTTAATGGTGCAACTACCTGGGGCCTTTTGAGACGTACGTAAACCTAAATACATGGGTGATGTTGCATTTAGCCGCCACAGAAATGCAACCACCATGGCCTTGAATCAAATGTGCATTGTCAGACTTAGAAGTCTGACATGATGTAACTATTGCATAGAGCTTGTGTTAAATTTCATCATTATTGTACTGTAGATTATATAACACAATGGACACCTGACACCTATGGACAACAACTATTGGTAACATATTTCCATGGCATGCCTACCAAGTACAAATTACAGCATCACAAAGATGAAGTTTGAGGTGACCTGCTGTAGTAGATGTTCAGTTGTTCCATTGTGCTTGCAGGTTGTGTTTTCGAGGGCAGTTAACGTGATGTTGCATGGCCCTGAAAAAAAGAGAGCAAGTTATGAAATCATCATGCATTCAGAAACATAATGTATGAAGACGAAATGTAGCAGTATACAAAGTGAGCGAGTAAACTGCAGCATGTTATGCATGTATGAATATATACCTTGTAAGGCTTGTGCTCTAACGTAGCATGTGCCTTGCCCATGGTGTCGAGGTGCGTCCAGAAGGAATGTTGACTGCAGGCGTCAGCCAGGAGGCTGTGACAGAAAAAGAATATATCCATGATTAAAATGCCGGTTTCTGTGTGACACTCAATGAAAGTAAGCCTATAAGTGAAACTGCTCTCACAAGATAAACAATAAAGCAAGAAGGAGATCCCCAGCTTTGCTGTTTACTCAAATTTCACAACTTGGAACTAGCTTTAGTTCTCTCTCTCTCAGGCACTTCTTTTTAAATTTTTTAATGTGAATGTAGCAAACTTTATAACACACTTGGTACTAATACATGGTGAGTTACGGACGTGCGTGCGGGGGCGATAGAAGTGTATTCGAACACGTCCAGACTGCATATAAACTTCAGAAATGCATTTCTATTGACTCAGCAGCTCGCTCCTACGTGAAGCCACGTCGCTCAAGAGAACGCGGATTCCGTCGGTGGAGAGATATGAGACGTTGAAAATTTTCGAGTTGCTGTGTGTCGCTTGACTGTCGCAAAAACAAAACCAACCCCAACCGTAATAAACAAAAGCAATGGGTTTGTACTTACCGGTCCATGCACGCTGGGGCTTGAAACGAACTTCGTTGCTTTGAAGGACAAGGCGCAGGGGAAAGCGCTCTGTGGAAGCATTTCAACGTGCTTTGTACGAACAAGAACAGCAAGTCGATATCACCGGCTACGAAAGCAATCGTTAGTTTCACGAAATATTTACAGCAAAACGAAACACCGCGAGCTTGCGTCACTGCCCGAACGCGTCGCAAACGGTTAACGTGACTTCTGCCGCCGCGTAGTTTGAATTTTAAAAAAAACGAGCATAACTTGGTATCGATGTCGGTAAACTGCCGAATCAGCCGAAGCAAAAAATATTTAGTAAAAAGGGGATGGCGTAGTATCTCAAAGGTACGCTCACTAAAAGCAGCAGTTTGTTGTATGCAAGTTTAATATCAGGCAAAGAAAAAGTCTTCGCCTTGTTCAATATATTCTGTATCGAAATTAGCATAGAGTTAATATACTGACTCTAGAGGCAAAGCTGGGCCGCGGAGGGGGGGTCCCTCCGGCGCGCCGCCATCTTGCAATTGCGTCAATGTGGCCAGCCTAAGTATTACTGAAAGTGCTAAAAACAAGTGTAGGTCGTCTTATGCTGATTCCATAAAAAACGAATAATCTTGCGAAGATTAAGTGTGAATATTAAGCATACTGAATACACTTCCTAAAAATGTAATTATTACATTTCACGATGCACGCATTCGCTCAGTAAAGCGTGGTTTCGGATCTCTTTATTTCTGTTTTCGGATTCTCCCTCTGCTTGGGTGTCCGATATGACATACATGTGATCGCGCGGTGACATCGGTTGACGCGATAGCGCCTTCGTGCGGTTACGTTGTTACTGTTACGACCGGCCCCTCTCTTTGTGACCGTAGCGGAGCAGCGACGGACAGGTTGATGCGGTGTTGTTCGAGGGCACCGGCTTGGCAGCCGGGCTGTTCATGCCTCAGCCCGCCTCAGCTGCAATGTACAGGCAAAGAAACTCAAACTAGTAGGTCGTGCCTCGAAAGAGCTTTCTGCACCAGAGAGAATAAACCATGCTTAACACGTACGTACGGTTATATAGGTGTTCTCTGTACGCACGTTGAACATCGCGCACGGACCGCTCGGACAGGGCGATAATCGACAAGCTTGCACTGACACAACGCCGGGTGCACCGCGTCGACTGACAACGACGCGTGTCGTGTCTCGATTTCTTGCTGAGACTGAGCTTCCCAGCTCCACGGACGGCCACCGTTCCACATTCTAAGGTTCCATCGCCGGGGATAACGAAACGTGTTCTCTGAAGGCCTTGATTTACCAGCGCTGATCGTAAACAAGATAGGTGCTGCCATCTATCGACGCTGATTATTTTCCGCATGGCTTTCGAGATTGGCGCGCCTAAGCGCCATTTCGGAGGCTATGTGTTTACATACTCTGTTGCCAGATTAATACCGGCTACTGTCTCTAATGATAGCGTGAGCGTTGCAAGATGGCGTCGACCACGGGGGACCCCCCCTCCCATACACGGGCCCTATGGGGAGCTTTGCCTCTAGAGTCAGTATATTAACTCTATGAAATTAGGCACCGATGCGGGCGCCCCTACATAAAAGTGCAATAGGGCGAATGGCGGCCTCCATAGCGCGAGCTAAGAGAGGGGTTAGTAGATCCACTCCCCGCGGCTGAAGCTGGAACGCGCCGCGGTTGATTTTTTCGCCATCTATGGCGATTCGTAGCATATCGAGCTTTCACCCCCCTGATGGAGGCAGCGCCAGCGCTGCGTGATATGGACGCCATCTGGCCATGATATCGGGAAACGCAAGAAGCTTGCGTAGTACGCAGAGCTACTGGTAGGTGGCAGCACCGTGTCGTTTTACCGACACGTAGGAAACGTCCGCTCCTAACAAGCACTAGGGTCTTTAGAATTATGCATCTATGTATTTTCTACTAAAGGAACACACTATCTAATGCTTACGTATTGATATTGTGCCTCAGACATGCGTAATATTTGCTTTTTGGTCGACTGTGTTCAGAAGTATGAACGTAGCTGCCAGTTCAAGCTGGGTGGTCGTTGAGGAAGGGGTTCACCTTTCGCAGCGGGGCAGACACACACACACACACAGACAGACCAACTGTAGCCCCGGAGTCTGGGGAGGACCGTTCGCCCAAAGCAAAAATCCCCCTCTCCTTGCCCGGAGCAGGGGTTCTTGCCGGGGCGAATGTACTGGATGATGATGGGCTGATAAGCACTGTATGCTTTGGGATAGGCGGCTCCGGCCAGTCTACTCCCCTCCCCATCTGACAACGGCAAGTATCCCAAGAAAGACTATCGTCTTTAAAAATGGACATGGGCAGGCCACGTGATGAGAAGGATAGATAATCGATGGACAGTTAGAACGACGGAATGGATACGAAGAGAGGGCAAACGTAGCCGCGGGCGACAGAGAGTAAGATGGGGGGACGAAATCAAGAAATTCGCAGGCGTCAAATGGAATCAGCTCGCGCAGGACAGGCAAGAATGGAAAGGATTGGGACAGGCCTTCGTCCTGCAGTGGACATAAGATAGACTGATGATGATGACTGTAGACACGTAAAAGCATGTTGGCATGAGCCCGTAAGCATTGTTACTTTTTAACTTGATAGTGTTACACCCAGCATTCAACCATGAGGACTGTAAAATGCGGGCTCATGCCCTGTTACCATGGCTCAATGAAAGAGAAGCTTCTAATGGTGCATGCAGTAGTATAAGGGTATATAAGAGTCTGAGAGACCTGCCTATTACAAGTTTGAGTGCCCCTATGATGAATGCAGGCAAAGTGTATGACAAACGGCTTGCCCTCAGATATACTTTTGCTGAGTGCACACCATGTGTCAAAGGGACAGACAACCATCCAAAACTTCGATTTAGATGACCCCACTGGAGGAAAGATAGTGTGTTGCACTGGCTCAAACGATGCCACTTTTCTTCATTAAACATGGGTTTATGTTTTTATTTCTTCATGCAGAGTCGCGAAAACTTACGTTTGGTAACTCAAGCGGGAAACATACGAACTAGAGTCAGAGTGCGGTCACGTGACCTTTAACAAAATTACTCAATATTTTATCTGTTTAATAGTATTGGACCGCATGAAACTATTGATATTAGAAGCTTTTTCTCCCAATGTGCCGACAACCCTTCGTTTCTAGCGCGCGTTATCTACTGCGTGCTTCTGCTGTCACGTGCGAAAACATGGTTTCTGATCTAGCTGACCTGGCTTCGCTCAGCTATCGCCATCACGACGGCGCCGGAGCCCCCCCCCCCTCCCCCCATTCATGACGTAGGCGCGGACATGCGAAAGAACGCCTTACAAATACAAGATCGGCCTGGTCAACAATGCCAACTCTGCCAACAATTGATTTATTTGTGGGGTTTAACGCCCTAAAACCAGCTCTGATTATGAGAGACGCCGTAGTGGAGGTCTCCAGAAATTTCGACCACCTGGGGTTCTTTAACGTGCACTCACATTGCACAGCACACGGGCCTCAACATTTCGCCTCCATCGAAATGCAGCCGCTGCGGCCGGGATTCGATCCCGCGACCTTCGGATCTGCAGCCGAGTGCCATAACCACTAGACCACGGTGGCGGGCTCTGCCAACAATGCAAGGTCTTTTTATTTCATAGGGTAGTCGAAAAGGTCAAAACGTAGGTAGTTAATTACGGCTACGCTCACTGCTGCGAAAGCAGAACGATGTCCGGACGCGAGACGGATTATCGGCATCGCAATAACTTTTCAACATTGCTAGATTGTACACTCTGCCTTTTTTATAGGCTTCTCAGATCGAAAAATTGCACGTGCGAAATATCCACGCGCTTTTGGAAGTAACCGCTTCAAGTGAAAACAGTACAGGGGGCGAGCTTTTCATTGCCTCATAAAAAACAGGTTCCTTAAGAATCGGTTGTCAGTCCCTTTAAGCTGGGCTCTTTGAGGCATTGTTCATGGCATGCGTCATTGCCTGTAAGTTATAAACAAAAGCGCATTTGCAAAAGCAGCCTTTTGCATTTCATACAGATTTCCTCCATTCCTCGTGATGGTCAACTGAACACATAACTCAAGTTGGTAACTCCATCATTTGGCCAACATCAGCCAGAAGGGCCATCGTCACTGGACGGTTGCCCGCCCTGTTTTCTTTTTACAGCTTTCGTCACATCTTACCCATCCTTCCATTGCCTTTTATGCCCAATGGACTGCAGCCAAGTCATTTCAACAGATCCACCATACCACTGCTGTGCATTCAACACCTATAAAAAAACCTTACTGTCTCTGCCTCTGCGGTGTTTGGTGTATTGCATGCCATAAAACTCCTCACTCCTACAGAAAACGCTCTGTGTTTCTGGGACTTCCATTCCACCACTGGTACCTTGGTATTTGCACATACCCACTGTCTCTGGTGGCACAGTATTAACAGAACTGTTATAAAACTTAAACATCCGACAGTTTCTGGTCACATATGCCGGTTGCTGAGACTCTACCCCGTATAACAGGACATGTGGCCATGATTCTGTAAAGACTAACTGCGATGCCCTGTCTCTATCACACAACTACTCCATGGCAGTAGCCTCAGCGTGGCCAAGGAGGTCTAGCGTACTTACTAAAATTTTGGTGTGCCTTTGTTAATGCACCTCGTGGTGTTTGCTAACCTGAAGCATGGTTTTCTTGACATCCTAAGTTGTTTTGCGGCATGTGTTCACGCTGTGTTTACAGCAATACGTACGCACTGTAACCAATTTCGATGACTTTAGGACTTACACTGCACCGTCTAGATGCATCATTCTAATAGCGTCACAGTCCATTGGAGCATACCCACTGTCATTCTGCTGCCCATTTTTTCCATCAAAAAAAAAGAACTAGAAAAAAAAAAGAAAGCGTTGATGTAGTGTAAGGACTTGCGAGTTTGGTGTTCTGTGTATAAGAACATCACCAGCTTCCATTTGCTTCTACGAGAACGAATTTAGTTTCTGAAGAGCTTCTCTGACCTGGGCATCTGAACTTATCCACACAGAGTGTACAGCACACAAATACAATGTATAATGCACCTAGGAAAAATTAGTACAATTCAACCCCCTATACCAATACAAGGGTTAATCAAGAATGACGAGCTGCTGCTCCAACTTTTGTATGTTTTCAATGCCGAATTAACCTTCTTACAACACACCATGCCCCACTATTGGTCATAACAGTGAAGTCTGGCTGCTGGGCACCAATAGGCAATGGAATGTGAAATGTTTGAAAGGAAAACAAAACTTCGGCCATTGCATGCTTGCTGTCACCCCCTACAAAAGGCTGTCCCACTGTCATACAACAGAAAGCAGCCTTTTTTTCCGGGTTCTATGTACCTCCTCTGAGACCCCGCTCCTGAAAGGAAAGTAACTGGTTCTGAAGTTGGCTTTGAGAAGCTTCAACTAGCCTTCCCAGAAAGGGCTCAGTGCCCTTTCTGAAGTATGGTGATTAAAATGCCACTGCTGCAGGGGGAAACCAGGAGGGAAGTGGGGGGAAAGAGTCCAAGTGCAACTTAAGCATGTCCCGCAGTAAAGCACCAGGTGAAGATGGCATAACAGCCAACTTGATCAAAGACGGAGGACACATTGCATTTGAAGAACTTTCGTCGCTCTTCGCAAAATGATCAAGACACCTAGTGTAGTGCTCAGCTGGAAAAACACTACCGTATTTTCCAGTGTATAAGACGCGGTTATTCCCAAAATTTTCGGAGATGCGTCTTATACAACGGTGCGTGTTATACGTACTTTTTTTGTAATTCTTTTCGGAGAAACTCGTGTTGATCCTGATGAGTCATTTTTTTAACGACTAGAGCAGTCCGACGCGAATGATGCGTCATAATTATTATAACGACTACAGTAATGCCGGTAGTACAGTTCCACAACAAAACCAAAGTACACAAAATGGAAAAAAAAGTATGTCGTCGTGCGAGTTCTCAGCTCACTGAAGCTGTGCGAGTTTCAGAGGCTGCACCATAGTGAAATCGGCGTAAGATGGCGATAGGTGCGCAACGGGTTCGACTCGGCTTCGGCTGCGACGCCGGCCCCACTGTCGTTCAGCGAGTTGGGCTAGTCGCCATTTGCAACTTCATTTGTTCGGTTGGTCCGCGCTGAGCGTACTTCCCTAACATATCCGGAGAGCCTTGAAGCTGCGGTTCACTGAGATGTCCAACGGCTCAAGCATTTTTGTCATACCGCCTGGGATAACCGCAGCGGTGCAGTTTTTTGCCTTGATGCGCTTCAAAGTGAGCTCCGTTATGTACACCTGCATGCTATCCAAGACCAGGAGGCCCTTCTTCGCATGAAAGAAACCGTCCAGTCGTTTAGAAAAGCATTTTTCAAGCCACTTGACCATCATCTCTTCATCCATCCAGCCTTTCAGGTTCGTTTCTATGACGACGTCAGGTGGGAAGGGCTCTTTCGGCATCGTCTTCCGCTTGAATATTATCATTGGCGGAAGTTTTTGCCCGTCAACGCAACATGCGAGCACAACCGTGAAGTGCAAAACAACAGAAAGTTGAGCGAGTTGGTAAGGGTCCATAGTCAAAAGAAGAGGCGCGCAAGCCACGGACACAAGGGGAGAAGTGAACAACACGAACGCCGACTAACAACTGATGCAGAGTACAGAGGCGAAAAAGAAAGAAGACACACAGCTTATCTGCGCATGCTCGGAATGGTAGCGCCACCTGTCAAACGGTTACACGTGCCGGTCTACGCGATAGACAACTGCTCAGACATTCTATCTCCTCTCTGTTTAAGCTAATTGACGGCTGACTCACGCACGCACTTCCACTATTACTGATATGCCAGGCCTCGACCAATAAACGCGTCTCTTCATTCTTATGTCTGTACAGGATCTTGGTTTCGTCTAACTCGGGCGTGCAGCTACAGACCTGGCAGTGCAAAGATAGATTAGATGGCGTTCCACCTGATAGCGACCTTCTATGTTTAATTAATCTTTGATTAGTACAACGCGCAGTTTGCCCTACATAGAAACGTCCGCAGCTAAAAGGAATCTTATGAACCACACCCATGCGACAGTCGGTAAAATTGTTCTTGGCTATATGCTTAACCTGACAGATATCCGTTCGCTTCTTTCCTTCCATCAGCTCATTTCTATGCACGGCAGCACAAACGCTACCTAACTTATTGGTAGCCGTAAACAACATTAACCCCATATCTACTTCCCACTTTCTTAAGCCTGTGCGAAACTGCATGGATATACGGAATACTCACGACTCTTTTCTTGTTAATGTTACTCTCTGCTACAGCTTTCGTTCCGGTCGAAATCGACTTCTTAAGACGCTCAGCTACTGTGGCTATGGCTAGTTTAGGGTAACTGCATGCATCTAAGAGGCGCTCGACCTGCGCATTTCTACGGGATTTCATTGAATAGGTAACATGCCAAAAGCTTCTTCGTATTATATTCCATGAAACACTCCATTGAACATTTATAAACAAAGTTCGTGCCGATGTTTCGCTCTCAATTAGCATGCTCGGTAGAATCAGATGTTCTTTGCCAACTTGGGTAGCAAAGCAACTGTATTATTCTTTAGTATAGTCGCGTGTTCATAACTGTTTATTAATATGGGGTATGACCATAAAGGAAACAAACAAAGCATTCATTAACTACAGAAAATAATAGTACGTATAATCGAAGGCGTTCGACCTAGAACGCATTCTTTCTACCGCACTCTTTTATAAGCACAACACATTAACGTTTGACAACATTTTACACATAATTATTTTATGACAAAGTGAAGTCCAACGCGGCTGCATATCACGATGCTTATTCTGGAAGACAACACACTTACGGCATCAGACGCATCACGTACTGCAGTGAAAGGATAAAAACTACTGTGCACAAAATATCCCTCAACTACTGAATGCACGTCTGGATCACAGGGGAGGGCGGCTCAGTAGCTGGTGTTCAAAAGGCAAATAAACACCTGGGTACTTATGCTTCTAAAATAAATTTTGTTTTGTTTTTTATTCTGTACATAAAATTCCTAAAGCATTTCTGGTGATCGAAGCCTGGATTTTTGCACACATATGGTCCTTGGTATCTTTGAAGCAGGTGTTATAATTCGCTATTGCCACTATTGTCACAAAATGAGACTTCCAGGCCGGTCTAAAATATTGAATAGCCATCTGGCGAAATTTTGTGTACCAGTATAACAATTTGTGTAACTATGGCCGATTAGTTGTTATTGTTTTGCCTGAACGCTTTGTACAGTACTGCTCCCTGTGCGATTTACTCACTGGGACGGGTTACGGCACTCTGTCAGGCATTAAATTGCATTTTTGACAACGGTACACACATAACTTACATGCATAATCAATGTAAAATGTACTGTATACTTTGCAACTTTGAAATAAAATACCTCTTAAAATGCAGAGCTACACGTCAACCGGGTATACGTTCAGGTTTACGCCGTAGATGACTGCTCAGACAGTCCTTTACTTCTTTGTATAATTTAATCGAGCAGGTTGCTCTTGTGGTTCCGTTGGACATTCAGTGCAGGTGGCCATTCCGTCTCGGTTGACCATTTAGTCTCGGGCATTTCGTCTCGCCTGTCGAGTGACCTATTGGACATTCCGTCCCGAAGGACATTCGGGCACTGCGAGGCACCCAAAGGTTCTTTGGTGGCGCTCAGTGGTTTCAGTAGCCTGCTGTGCGCTTATCGCGCCGTATATGTGAAGCAGCACACTTTGGCAAGGTCAAAAAGGAACAAGAGGAAGACGACAACCACTGTCGGTCTTCAACTCGGCCAACCGCGTGAGTATCGTTGAAAATTCACCTTACCTCCGCTTCCGACGAACGTTGCGCCGGGCACTCAATGATAGGCACTGTGTGGCCCTTGTCCCTCCGCAGATGCACAGACAGCACCACTCATTCCCACAAGGGTAGATGCGAGGGCACGAGTAGTGAAGGAAGAACGCCTTCATGTCAAGTACCAGTCACCACCCAAACCCGCTTCGCACGGAAGTTACCCAGGCGCTCAGTCTAGTCACAACGAAAGCGTGGTCTAGCGATCGTTTAGTGGAAACTCAACCAAACTGGACAAGACCGTCCTGGAGCAGTTCTGGCTCGCTGCGCGAAACGCGTAAAGCCCCTCTACTTGCTTTAGAATGGATGGATGGATGGATGCTATGAGCGTCCCCTTTGTAGCGGGGCGGTGACATGTGCGCCACCAGGCTCGTAAGAAGATTTAAACACTTTTTTTTCTCTCTCTCTTTAAATTTTCCTCATGCCTTTTAAATTTACTTCAATCAAATCGATCATACTATAGAAAAAACGGAAATTCATAGCCCAGTTCCCTGCCCCTTATGGCAGAAGGTCCTTATTTTTCTCTATAATTATTTTTGTCCGTTCTCTCTAGTTTTCTGCCACCAGTATTCTAACCGTCTCTTACTTATTTCAGTCGCGGCTATGTTCAGCTTCCCGTTGTTCGCCCTAAAACCCAAGGCTTCCTGTAGGGTGGTGCCCAAACGTACACCTGGGCGGATATTTCCGCATTCATTCAGAACATGCTCCGTCGTTTCCCTATCTTCCTCACAGCATGTGCATTTTTCTTCTTCTTTAATGAATTTCGCTTTATAAATACGCGTTCTAAGGCAGCCCGATCTCGCTTCAAACAATAAAGCGCTTCCTCTTGAATTATCATAAAATGCCTCCCTCTTTATTTCGTTTTTGCCCTCTCGGTAGTTATTCAGAGTTGGCTTTTTTTCCATCGCTGCTCTCCAGTAAATCTTCTCCGCCTCTCTGACTTTTCCCTTTACGCACTTTGTTGTCAGTTCTCTTACAGCCGTATATTTACTGGTGAGCCTCCTAGTTCTCTTTCTCCACTGCGTGTCAACGCTCTTTCTATATAAATAGCGGAACACCTTCACTGCCCTCCTACTCTCTTTCATATTCCTTAGCCTTTCTTCAAACCTTACTTTGCTCTGCGCTTCCCTTGCCTCAAAACTCGCCCATCCCATATCGCCCTTTACAGCCTCGTTTGTCGTTTTCCCGTGAGCACCCAACGCGAGGCGTCCCAGAGTTCTTTGATTCACATCCATTCCTGATTGTATCTCTGGCCTCATGCACACCACTGAGTTCCCAAATGTAAGCCCCGGTACCATTACCCCTTTCCACAGACCCCTAAGCACCTCGTACCTATTGTGTCCCCATAACGCTCTGTGCTTCATTATTGCTGCGTTCCTTTTTCCCTTTGCTGCCAAGGCTTTTTCGTGTACCTTCATGTATATATCACCCTCATTAACCCATACGCCAAGGTACTTGTATTCGCTTACTCTCGGTATTTCTTGGCCCTGTATGGATACCGCCTGGTCGTTGGGATCATTGAATACCATCAATCCGCATTTTGTTACACTAAATCCTAGTCCTAGAGCCTCGCCTTCCTTCCCGCATATATTCACCAGCCGTTGTATATCATCTCGACTGTCCGCGAATAAGACAATATCATCAGCATAAAATAAACCCGGAAGCATCTGCTCAATCATCACTCCGCCCTGTTTGTGTGACAGATTAAAACCAATGTTGCTATCTCCTAGCGCTTTTTCCATTCTAACCATGTACAGCATGAATAACAGCGGCGACAAAGGACATCCCTGTCTCAGCCCCTTGCTAATATCAACGTTCTTTCTGCTACTGATTCCTTCCCATTCTATGCAAACTGTATTTTCTCGATATATTTCCCTCAAAAGCTGTACACAATCGTCGCCTATGCCCATTCCTTCCAAAATTTCCCACAATATTTCCTGATTAACATTGTCATACGCCCCAGTGATGTCTAGAAAAGCCACATACAACGGCCTCCTTTCTATTTTAGATATTTCTATGGGCACAGCGCCGATGCGCACAGCGCCGCCTGCCCTGGAGAGAAATGTCCATTTCCTCCTTACCCTGAATCACTCGAACTTGCCGTGTACACGACCTTGACAGCCGGGGCGAAACCGAAAACTTGCACAGCAAAAATGCACGCACCCGTATGTTGCGCGCCTATAGACCTATTCCACCGGGGCTACGTCACGAAGATGTGGTGGCGCTGTCGTCGGGAGTTTTGGTTTCGCATGGTAGGCATCCGCCGGCGCGCCTACCGTAGCAGCCGCTGCGTTTTCGCTGGTGTGGGCGCTTCTCACCGCCGTGAAATGAAGAAAAAAGTGTTCACCGATGACCTGCGCCATGGGTTGGTCGCTTAGCAACGCACAAGATATGTGCGATAGGTTTTTATCGGTTTCCTGCTTATGTCTGTCGTAAGAAAAGGGAAGAACCTGTAATGCCCGCTGTTTGGCGCATCGGTTATGCGCCAAACATTTTCGTCACGACTAAGCATATGTGTAATTATTTAGCGTTAGTGCGGCTTGTTTCATTTGAGAGAAATAGCATTGTCACAAGTTTGTCAAATGTAATGCTCGACACCAAGTTTCTTGGCATAAGCAAAGTGCGGACACAGAGCGATATACCGCAAAGCGCGCCGACATTAGCTTAGCTCGATGTGCAGAAGTAATCGCGGTCGCCGTGTATTATTGAAGTGGGGAAGTTATAGATACGTCATACGAATTTCATTCACTCAAGTGAAACAAATATATAAGAGCTTAATTCACGTAGCCGTGAGCGAAACACCGATTACAGCGATGCTTTTGCAAATCGCTTGCGGCTGCGATAGCATACACACGAGAAGTGTCTTTGGCAATGCTGTAGTGGTTATGATGCGCTTTATTTTTTTTTTCGATTTTCACTGCTCGAATGAACTACACGCTTGAAATTTGCCGCGTCGTTACAGGAGTTCACGCCTTCGCGATCGGAACTGAGCGTATGGGCAGAGCCGCAAGTCGCGGTTATGCGCCTTGCTGGCGGTTATTTGAGAGCCTTGTCCTTGGCACATTATTGCTTTTTTGTGTGTGTGCGTTATCACAGCCGTATTTATATAGGTTATAGCGTCACCAATATCGCATGCTTGAGTACCTATGCCGTTACATTTGTTTTTGCGGAAGGATTTTGTGTAGGGATTACAGGCTTTAGTCCGAAACAGTATTTTAGCTGAGGCATCTTCAAGTCGTATTTAAAGAAGTCTCGCTGTTGCAAGTGGTTCATCCTTGCGCTAGTTACCGAATTAAAGCATACGCATGAAGCGATGCCGACATGATAGCTCGCGATCATTCGCATCATGTGGCAAGGTGCTTGTCCTTTCAATCAGTTTCTCCCTTCTTGTCTTAGCTGGGCGTCGGCACATTCTTTTCTACATTCATTGAATGCTTTCTACAGAGCTAACGCAACTTCATCTCACGCGGCTGCCCCTCGCAAACTGTTGTAAACACGCCGTCGGCGCTCCGACGCCCCGTGCTCGGAGGCAGCTTTCGCACACGCTTCGCCGGCGGCGGTGGCGCGACCGTGCAGGGCTGCGGTGGGCGGGGCCTCCGCGCCGCGACCTCGACACAAGCCCTGGTTATATCGCCGGTGCCTACCACTGTTTACCAACATGGATGGCTGAGTTGCGAGCCTTCCCTTCTCTTTTTTAAGAATCCCTCTCCAACATTCCATGAGGCAAGCATTGTAAAGAGAGAGAGAAAAAGAGTCAGAGAGACAGCGGGAGGGAGCCTTTGAGTGGCGTAGAAGCAGTAGCAGCAGTAATACGGGAAAGACGACACTGCTTTCTGCAGCACTCGCAGAAGTTGCCGTTGTGCCGTGGTTGCTTACCGCCTCACCGATTTCCTCTGTGTAGCCTAAAGCCCCTCCAAGAAGGGCTTTAGTGTAGCCGCCGTGGAACTGCTGCCTGTCCATCCAGGGGACACGTGGGGCCAAAGATCGGCCTTGGAAAGTCTGTCGCTAACCTGTTTGACAAAGGTAAACAAAAGACCAGAATCGTTCTACAGTACCGGGAAGGCAACATCGCTTGCTTATCTCTCTCCCTTTCTCGCCCTTCCGCTGCAATCATTCTTCCTTCCGGCGTCCTTGTCTTTCATCTTCGCGGACGCTCTTCCTTTCTGTTTTCTCTGTCTGTGAGCAGGCGTTTGTGGCTAGCTGTGCGACAGTCCCCCTCCTTTTGGAACTGCTTTGGCCTGATCACGTGCCATCCGATGCAACATATTGGATAAGGCAAGAGGCCGTTTCTGCTGACATTACCTCACCGCGGGGCATTGCTGAAGAAGGCAGTTGGTGCAATGTCAACCTTTGCGAACGGCTGCGTTGGCTACGCGAGGAAACAGGAAAAAGAAAACGAGCCACGCAAGAAAGCCACACGGTATTTTTAGTTCACTCTTGACTAAACGGCCGAAAACAGCTTTCTGGCTTGTTGCGCACGGTAGGAACCCAGGCCGCGATGATCGTATTCGTCACGCACCCAAGCCATGGTCGCGTGGTACAGGTGTGTCCGCGACGGCGTGGCGCCACCAAATGACGCTCCTTCTTCTACTTCGTGCGTGCGTGCGTGCGCGCGCGCGTGTGTGTGCGTGTGTGTGTGCGTGTGTGTATGTGTGTGCGAACGCTTTGACTTTGCACGCGAAGAATTTCAGTCAAGTGCGTGTGCCGGGGATCTCTGTGAGACCTGTGCTTGCGACGAGTCTTCCACGGGTGTGTGCTGATTGCACTGTTCGTCAAAGACCTGTCAGCATCTAGCGGAGACACGCCCCTTCCGCTTGAGGCGGACATGGAGAGGAGGTGAAGTGGACGCCCACGTGAAGGCAGTCAGTCATCGGGGGCGTCGCAGGAATGTCTCTTCAAACGGACATTCGTGCGATGATTGGACCCTTTTAATTAAGCCATATTCACTAACTTGAAATATGGGGACATCAGTCAGTATAAAACGAGCCGCCAAGATCGCTTTATGTAAATGTAAATAAACCTCTGTTAAGTTTTCTCTCTCTACCTCGGCTCTCTACTCCCGAAGTTCAACTGCCTGCGGTTCGTCTTCACCGCTAAGCACTACGCTACCTGCCGGTCGGCTTCCGCAGCAGCCCAGTTCCGACAGTAACTAGGTTTTCCCGCTCAGTTTAATCCATGTACCAGCTAAATAAATCCGAGCGTGACGGAATTAATCTAACTCCAAGCCATTTATTAAAGGCGCCAAACATCTAAGTGCCAGAGTAAACGGACCTTGTGCCTGTGAGTTTAATCTAAGTGTGACCATGTTTAATCCACTCGCCAGCAACTTTAATTCAAGCGCCGGTCAGTGTAATTCATACAAAAGAAACAGCATGTTTACGAACTAGGTTTGCCCTAAACATCCAAACAAAGTTAACATGAGTACACAACAGTAAGTTTTTTTATCAATGCCTGCTGGCGCTGAATAAATTAAGGTATAGTGCGGCATTTCCCACAAACATTTTAGTGGGAAACCTGAAAATTGAAAAAGCAACGTATTGATACGTTCTGGCGCCCGTAGGTGTGAATCAATGAAGCACCAAGTAATTTTATGCAATATTTCCATTACTGAAATTGGGGTAAACATGTACAGCACTGATTGCATCTCGCAGGCATTTACTGTTGTCTGCTAGCAGACGACGTTGGGCCCACTTTCTTGCAAAAGATTTACCAGACGTCTGCTCGGCCTGGTGAGTGATGGCGACTTGCAAACGACGTTCACCCATTTGTGCTTAGCAAACTATGGGCACACAGAGCACGGCTCGAGCCAATTCACTTCATAAAAGAATATCAGTAACTACAATAAATATTAGTGCTGTCCTCTACTTCAGGTTATATTATATCTCGTACTGGTGGCAACTTGTTTGAACAGCACTGCCATTTACACGTCCAACTTACAGTGTTGCGCACGGATTAAATTGACCGACGCTTGAAATAAAGCTCTTGCCGATTGGATTAAACGTGTCGGCCCTCACGGGCACGGGAACTATTTGTGCTGCTGCTTGGATTAAATGTATGGCGCTTAGATTATTACTCTGGCCTTTGGATGAACTTATGTAGCACTTGGATTAAAGTGTGCGGGAAAACCTGTAGAGGCGATGGCATTCACAAGACGCCAGCGCTTGCTTATACAAAAAGTTGCTCCTCATCCGGCAACGCATTCACAGTCAGCTCCGACGATGTTTCCTGTGTGTCACGGATTGACATTGCCTCGTGGTTTAATATAACTCAAGGTTGACGACATGGCCGCAAGTGCAATTTTAGAAGCGCTTGACCGCTCCAAAGCCGTCAGAAGCAATCGGCCCGTTTCCGAGAAGACATGGAGATGATTGCCTCCCTGAGCTGGGAAGCTTGAACTTGAAGCGTTTCCATGCGACCCCCCGGCGTGGTTCTTGAAATCCCCGAACGCAGTGCTCCACGAACAATACGGGGCAAGACAGCGGGCAGCCGTTTGACGTGCACTGGCCACGTGCGGTCCTACCCTGTTGTTTGCTCGGCCACCGTGTCCAAAGGGGACGAGTACCCATACCGTTGTTGACCGGCCAAGGGCACCCCCCGCCACGCTGATGACCTGTCAATCGGGGGTGCAGAATGAAGAGGCCTGTCGGGGACCACGAGAAAGGGTTAGGTCATCGCCCTCTCCAGTGCATTAATTGCGAGAGGGATATTTTGGGCGGAGCAAGAAATGAAGTTACGGAGCAGCCGCCTGGCCCTATCGCCTCTTTCCGAGTTGAACATCACATTGCGAATGCAGCACTCTTCCTTGAAGGCCCAATCCCATTTCGCCTGGCGAAAGGCGCGCTTGCTGAAATGCAAGCATCGCCAAAGGTTGTCGATAGTCACATTGCGCTGCGAAAAGTTGACCTGCCCATCCAGTCTCCAAAAAAGAGAACAGGATTGCATCATCCTCGATCATCGGCACATTAAACCCATCGCGGGGCCGTACGGTAACATTCATGTCTTGCTTTGGTAGTTGCGGTTGTCGTGGCCGCCGCGGCGTTCTTAGAACGTCCGGCATGCGCTCTTTTTTTCTGCCATGAGGCTGAGCTCAGCTGGGGCTGCGGCTCCCGTTGCGGTGGCTGGTCAGCCACCCCGATTCTTTTGTTACTTTTTCCGGTAAAATAGTTTCTCCCTCTGCTTCAACGACTTCCATGCCTTCAAAAGAACTTACCGCGGGGGGCCAGTGAGGTGGTTGTCCCGTTCTGCCTTTTGGGTCCGCGTCGGCCGACATCGAGCAGCAGTGGCGAGGCGATGGCGCCGAAGTCATGAGGAGGTGTTGGACCGTAATGAGCCTCCCCGCTGGTCGATAGTAGGTCCGTCCGATTTACCTGCACTGCCGGAACGAAATGGCCGCAAGAGCACCAAGACCGTGGCATGTAAATCATGCCGCTCATGACATGCATGTCATGATTTTTGTGGTATGACGTGTCATTTATGTTCGTCATGTAGTCATGTTGTGGCACACCCATTTTCGTATACATTCCATTAACGAAACGGCCAGGAGAGCACCAAGACCGTGGCATGTAAATCATGCCGCTCTTGACATGCATGGGCCAAGAGCCAGGAGAGCACAAAGTCGTAGATAGATAGATAGATAGATAGATAGATAGATAGATAGATAGATAGATAGATAGATAGATAGATAGATAGATAGATACGTTCAAAGTCGCCGAAGTTCGATAAGAAATGCTTCGTAGTTAAAACTAACCCGGCTAGGCAGAGGGTGCCATCACGTCGCCTGTTGTAGTCCTTTGACAGTGAGATGTCCCTACTACGCACAAAGGGTGCGGTTCTACACATAACAAAACTGAAACATCGCTAAACTACCACAACTACACTCGCTCACCCGCTTTGGTCACACATCTCAACATTATTTAACCCAAAACGGATTATTGCTGGGGCCGGGAAGAAAACAGGCAAAATGCATTCTAAAGTTAACTAAACATGTAGTTTAATATGCGAGTATGATTAAATATGCAATTAACAATTAGTGCCAAACATAATGACAAATGGACAAGACCATCAAGGAACAAAAAGAACTTACATTACAAACCAGCAATGAACATGGCGAATATACTAATTCATAAACTACCGACAAAGGAAAAAGTACAAAGCGGCTAACAAACTCAGGCGCAATGTCTCAAAAACGCTTGGTGGCGCAACGAAAGGACACTTATCTTCGTGGGTTCCATCGGCGCGTAGATCTCGTCGCAGGCCTGTGGACTGGTGCTCGGGTATGTCGACCTCGAAGACGCCGTAGCTCACGGATAATCTCCGATAATTGCTGCCGGCGTCACGCTCTCGCACTAACTACACCATATCTCCAAGTATGGTGAGCGGAACGGCAAGACTGCCACGAAGGATGAAAAGCGAGGCTCGCTACTTCAACATGACGGAAGGTCGCCCCATCTCTTCCCGTCTTTCCCAAAATTCAGCCCCGTCCTTGGCCCCCAGACGACTTTTTTTCCGTGACCTCACCAGGGCGTCTATCCAATGGTTGTCTACAGCAAGGTCGCCAGTTGAAAGTGCACCAGTCCAAACCACCGTGCGACTATTGTTTGGGACCTGCTTCCATAGTACAATCCAGTATAATCTTCTCTCCAGAAATGATGATGATAGTGATTTTATTAATAATAAAGAAGGGAAAACAGACGCTTCTTTCTGTCTCCCATGTTGGGGACATGGCTAAGCCCTGAGTGGGAAGGGGAGGTTAGGACAAAAAGGGGGATAGTTAAGAGGGCAGGAGCAGGAGGCTTGGGATGTCGTCTGTCGAGGTGCAGGCACGTGGCAAGGTGGTCCTCTAGATGTTGTAGAGGCGCGCTGGCTCCGCGAACTCCAGGAGAGCCCGAAAGGCGGCTAAGGGGTGGTGGGCGGGAAACAGAGCCTCCGCTGTGTTAGACGGCAGGCCCTGGCGCCTGTACTTGCGCGGACCATCAGAAAGCAAAATATAAACATACACAAAACTCGAGATTCGGAGAGGACGTCGGACAGCCTAACCGGCGACACATGTATACAGATTACCGTAACGAGCGTTAGCCACCACAGCTTCCATTCCGAAACACTCCAGGAGCAAGGGATATGACACAGTATGCTGAAAGTGCCCGGTGACAAGACGCGCCTGTCCGCAGTCGCTCCCGGTCCCTTGTGGCCGCTCGAGTGCCCACGCGCGAGTTCTTTGTACTCCATTGCACGGCGATTGCAATATGCCAGGGGACGCTCTGTTGGCTTTGTTCACGAGCCTTGTTCGCGGGGCGCCCATTGGCGTCGGTGCCCTGTCGTCTCCGGGGTCGCTGCCAAATGCATAGGCTCATTTGGGGCCACCGTGCAAATGAAGGCTCTGCTGTCAAAGCGCGGTTTCCTCAAACTCGGCGGGTAACGGAAACCCCAGATTCTCTCCGACCACCCCAGCAACCGAAAAAAATAGGATTAAAAATGTCCGCTCCCTGTGTTCCTGTCTCTCGCCCTGCCGTCGCCTCTCGGGGCGTCACACGGCATGAATATATAGCAGCACCTTTCGGCGATGGACGACTAATACTTCAGATAATTACGTGAGTGGACGTGTGGTTCAGCTAATCAAACATTAGATCGCGCACATTCACGTCATCCCCGCATTATTCTTCGTTCGTTATTGCAAGAGAACACAGCGATTCGTTTCCTGCGATTAATTCCTCCATCTACTTCTCGCTTGTCGTTTCCATTGCTCCTGGTCTCGTTGTACATAAATTCGTGGCTGTGGCCAGGTATGCAGGCGCTCCGTGGCTTGAACAAATGCTACTCTCAGAAACCTTACACGGATTGAGCTCTAGCTATCTCTCTGTATGTTTAATCGGAGAGGGACCTTCCCGACCTGTAAGAAACACGAAATGTCCGCTCACTTTCAGCGCACCAAGACGAGTGGTTCATTTTCGAAGGAAGAAACGGAAAGGGGACTAGCGAAAAACGACAAATTATTAAAAATCACAAATACAAAGAATATGCAAATGGTATCCTCGGGTCTCTCAGCAGACAGCGTGGCCTTGGCCACAGCCGTGCAAACTTTGTTTGAGGGTCTGTGCTTGTTACTGTGCCTGTGGTACCGAAGGCCGGCGGGTTATGTTCTACAGATGTCGATATCAGGTGTTTTCATGCCGCGTTCCCGCACTCCGCCTAGGCCTACTTTCCCGCATTGAAGAGAACAGTCCGGGAACTCACAGTCAGACGTGTGTATGGGCTCCGGGTAGCCCGAAGGCACGAACCTGGCCCGGCCCCGCGGCCGGCCTCAGGTAGGCCGACGTCTTCTAATCTCGGGCACGAGTGTTCTCATCTGGCGGGTCGGGCCATGTGCAAAGCCCGACCCACGCCTGAAATGCAGACGCTGTGTCGGAACTGCTCTCCAGCACGTAGCACGCCGCTTTCTCCGCGACTTCCCTCTACCCCCTTTCTCGGTTCTCCTTTGCTTTAGCTACTTAGAAGGCAAGGGGAGGTGAAGCACTACATCTGTTTCGCTCCGGCAAAAAGTGATCCCACAATAGTTAAGAGACGGCGCCACTCGATGGTCCATGTTAGATTTACTATTAAGTAGTTCGCGTGCACTCTGGCAACGCGATGGAAGAGTGGATGTCACTCGCCGGCTGTCTTGCGTTCCGCTTTTACACCCAACACCACAACCCGTGAGCAAGAACACTCTTTAGCTGTTTTTAGAGATCCATGCAATGTGCCCGAAAGGAGCGCCAGCAAGGAAGCTGCAGCCGCCGGCAGCACTGCAGCACCGGACAGCGCGTAAAGCTTTCGCCAGGCCACTGTGGATGTAATTCGCGATCCTCTCTGCATGCGGCCCGCATGCAGAGTCCGAAGTACCCGACCCGCGAGACAGCGCACGCGCTCCCGTCAAAGTCGTTTAAAGGGCCCCTAAACAACCCCGAGGTGTAAAATTTGTTTTAAAGATATAACTGCGCTCCTGTGCGATGTGAACATGCTCCCGCAAGAAGTTTGCGAATAGGTGCAATAATAAAGAAGTTACACGGGTTTAAGTGACCGCTCGCGTCGGTTTCGTTTTCTCGGTCGGCCTCCCCACCCTTCTCTGCTGAGGAGAGGGTAGGGGCGGCGCGCCGTCGAGACTCCGCCCACTTTTGACACGTGACCTGACGTGATCATTTGACGTCATTGACGCTTGCGCTGCGGAACCGGTTGCTCCCGTTCTAGAAACGTTGGGTTGCTCCTGCGCTCACGCCGGTGGGATGGCCAGGGGATCTGACAATAGACGTTTCGACCAATCAACGAGATACAACTACGCAAAGTTGTTCGCGGTAGAACATGACGACACCTAGGATGCGAGCGCGACTGGTCAGTCGCCGGAAAGAAGCGCGGGAATTGTTTTTTGAAATACGGCGTCTGTGTGGCGCGCAGCGCTGTCATATTCGCAGAATGTGATCGCCGCAACCTTCTCTATGATTGAGTTAGCTTGTTTGGGCGGCTTTGGAAAAAAGTAGGAGCCTGTTTAGTGGCCCTTTAAGCGGCCGCGGTTTCTTCAAAAGATAGAAGAGGCCCGGCGGACAGACCAATGGCCAACCACTCTTGCTTTTCGGTTGCTTTTCGAGCTCTGTGAGCATTGCCTGTACGCAAGAAGTGCCACCGAGAAAGCTCAAGCCTCCACCACAAACAGCGCCTACATGAATGGATGGATGGATGTAAAAACGGTGCGGCAGCCCGCGGGCCACCAGGCTCTACCTTTATATTTTTCCTTCACAAACCTTTGCTTTTCGGAATCACACATGTATTCACAACTAATTCTTCTCCTCGCCTACCTATTTTATCTGTTATCGTTCCGCTGTGAAGTAACAATTTTATTCGAACTACGCTGCGTTTCTGTGTGCTCCATACCTTTCCGCCACCAATATTCTAAGCACCTTTTACTTATCTCTGTCGCCGACATGTTCAGCTTTCCCGTGCTATCCCTAAAGTCCATGGCCTCCTGCAAGGTATAGTGTCCACAGCGACACCTGGGTGGACATTTGTACATTCAATCAAAATATGATCTGTCGTTTCCCTAGCTTTTCCACAGCACGTACATGTGTCCCCTTCTTTATTGAATTTCGCTCTGTAACTTCGGGTTCTCAGGCAACCGGACCTTGCTTCAAACAGCAAAGCGCTGTCCTTTGAATTATCGTAAAAATTTTGTGATTTTGATTTCGTCTTTCCCTTTTCTGTAGTTGCTCAATGCCGGTTTCTTCTCCATTGCTGGCTGCTATCCAATCCGATTTCTCCGCCACTCTGACCATGCCCTTAACGCTCTTTTTTGCCCTATCCGTTTCATTACTGGCTGTACACTTACTGGTAAGCCTCCTAGTTCTCTTCCTCCATTGTGCGTCAACGTTCTTCCTGTATACAAATATCTGAATACTATCGCTGCCCATCTACTTTATTTCATATTCTTTAATCTCTGTCCGTACTTAATTTTACTCTGAGCTTCCCTTCCCTCAAAGTTAGACCATCCCATATCCCCCTTAACAGCCTCATTTGTGGTCTTCCCATGGCTGCCCAATGCGAGACGTCCGACTGTCCTCTGATTCACGTCCAGCCTTGATTGTACCTCTGACCTCATGCACATGAGTTGCCGAATGTAAGTCCTGGCACCGTCACACCTTTCCACAAACCGCGGATTACCTCGTATACCTGTTGTAACCCCACAGTGCTCTATGCTTCATTATTGCTGAATTACTCTTTCCTTTAGCTGTCATAGCTTTTTCTTGTACTTTTATGTATCTATTCCCATGATTTATCCACATCTCGAGGTATTTGTACTCTCGTACTCTGGATACCTCCAGGCCCTGTATTGATATGGTCTGATCGTTGCTCTCATTGAATATCATCCAACCGAATTTTCTCACAAAGAAATGTGGCGCGCCTCTAGCGGCGGCTTCCGGAATCACGTTTTGTGGCTCGTGGCCTCCGCGATCGGCTGCGGCAGCGCGCCGTTGCTAGAGTGTACTAGAACTAGAACTGCTAGAGTGAACTGCTAGAACTGCTAGAGTGTACTAGTACACTCTACCGTTGCTCCGGCCGTCCCATTCGGCGCTTACACAAAGGGAGAAGTGTAATTCCGGTACTGCCTCAAGGCGCCACTAGATGGCTCGCGGCACGCTAGGTTGACCGGTACTGCCTGAGAGTTATGGTGCAAGTTCAGCCAAGAATCAGTCATTTTGGCGCATTTCTAGGCGGAATAACCATGAATTAACACTCTATCAAATTTTTTGCAACTCCTTCCTGCACGTACAAAGTAAACGCATGTTGTTAAACACTTACGAACCGGTTTTGCATGTAGCTTTAGTAGCAGTTTGCTAACGAATACAGGCAACCGACACTTCTTTAGAGCTGCATTTGGGGCCGCATAGTGCGAAATAGCCTTTTCCTTGTTACAGAAGTTGTAATATGTGTCAGCGCTCAAGTATGCATTTTTATGCCTTTCTGGAAATGCTACAAGTACTGGGTAGGAATTTTACAGGGAGGCTCTTGTGGCTCAAACAACATATACAGTGGACTGCGCTTGTCTGTTGCACTTGAACAAAGAATTTTTCTTTTTCGCCTTGCATACTATGTCGTATACATTCCTTGTAGGTGCGAGCAGTTTCTTCTACTTGTGTAATGCCCCTAGTAAATCTTCACTTCATAGATATATGTGTGTGGTGCGCTTCACATCACAAACCCATCTATTTCTTTATTTACAGATAAATGCACCCAGGATTCCGGCTCACGCGCCGTCCGCCACCCCCCTCGGCCGTTTGCGGCGGCGCGCCGCGTCACTCTATGGGAGCGGAGAAGAAAACAGCTATAACTCCTCTCCCTTTCCGATTTTCTAATTTCTCTCCCGGTTTCAAGTAGCAAACGTACAAACCTTTATTCTGCCGGAGTTACAGCTTCGTAGATGCAATATTCGAGGTTCCACGGGCATTTATAGATTAAAGCATTGGGTCTATGGGAGCCCTCTGAAATGTTGGTCACTTTTTCGCCTTTCAATCGCTACTGTGGTGCCATTTTTTAAAATATCCAATTGCTCTCCGGGATTTAGGTAGTGCAATATCTTAGCTTTAAGATGGTGTAAAGCGTATTGCAATCGCATGGTAAAAAAAGTTCCACGGTCATTTTTATGAGCGTGGACCGAGCGTAGAAACTGGTAGCGCCCTCTCTCGACGAGGCCGCGCGCATGGTGCGGCGACGTGGGAAATTTGAAATGGGGATCGTTGGTCCGCAAGGATCTTTATTCATTTGCGATGTCATAATTCCGTAAAACAATAGTTAAGATCCTTTGCGATAATGTTCCTTGTGGCGTTATGGTGCGGCGATCAAGTAAATCTTTTTTAGTAAATGGCGAGATATTCAGTATGTGTATACTTCTACAAAGGGTGCTTCAGCTAAATTTCGGCACCCTTAAAAAAATCCATGTGCATGTTCAGAGAATAAAACGAACTTAGTATTATTCACTGTCGTGTTGACCACCTCAAACTACTTTTAATATGACCTCAGTGGGTTTAAAAGCAAGCTGTTCCATAGGGAAGTTGTAAAGCATGTTCTACAGTGTCGATATGATGTATTTCCATGCTGTTAAGTGGAATACCTTTAATTATTTTGGGATTCTGAGAAGGTAAGCAAGATTTAAAAAGTACCATGTGACCACGCGCTTGTGCACCTAGTTACGTGGTACATTTGCAGCGTCAAACTTGCTAAGAACGAACCACCTACGATGACTGTACTGCAGGGACACAAGAAAAGATTACATACGGTGGGCCCACATCTCGCCCTTTCCGCCTGTCCATGCACGCCGTCTGCATGCATCATCGATAATTCAATCTCCGCGCATTTGGGAGAGCTAATTTTGCTGCGAGAGAGCGCTAGTCACGTGGTATTTTTTCAGATTGTGCGCTCTATCCTAGAAGCCAACAAAAATTAAAGCCATTTCACTTATTATCATAGAAATACATTATTTGGGCCCTAATTAACATGCCTTACAACTTCGTCATCGAACATACTGCGTTCTAAGCAACCGTTTAAAAGTTGCCTAATTAACTAATAATAACTAATTACCGGAGGTAATAAAAATTAGCCCAAATTCGTGAAGACAAAAATGAATAACACTTAGCTGGTTACGTCCCCGTAACGCTCAGGTGGAGCTTTTTTTTTTTTAATGATGGCGCAAGCTGGTTATTTTGCCGAATAACTTAGCGAACTTTAAAATCTGCGTTTTTAAATTAATCGGTACTATCTATAAGAATCTATGTTCACCTAAAGCAACGGTGGCTACACGTTCTTATAATCAATAAAATTATAATAACAACGAAGAGCTCAGCTGCGTCCATAAATCTATTGGGCTAACCTTCAAACCTTGCAAATAAGCATACTTGGCAGTCTCGCATACCTTTATGCGAGATTTGACGAGACTGTCATATGCGTGGCATTGCCCCCGCACATGACAAACAGCTCCGCTTTGAGTGCTTGAACCATGGAACATTCAAAATAAGGCAAGCAAAACAAACCGCTTGAAAGCCGACCTACCGTCTTCAGCGACTTGACGAAAGAACGAGGGCAAAAAAAAAAATCCGTTCAGTGTTTGAAGTGATTCTTCGAATGCGGAGACGAGACGCTTCGTTCGCAAAATGCCACAAAGAATTCTACTAGATGTACGTATCCGTCTCTCGTTCCCTTCCAACCGCATTCCAACCGGGCAGGCACCGCGGCTGCCACCCCCCCCCCTCCACCCCACCCCCCCCACACACACACACTTTGGCTTTTTAGAGAGCCTGCATCGCCCAACCACTCGCTCCCTTTCCTCCCATGTTTACTAAAAACTGGGAATCGAATGAGTTTCTGCACATCCTTGGTTGGCGCGGTCGTACAGCGGTTACGGGTGAAAAGTAAACATTTTTCAACGTTGATTGTCTGATTAGTTTTGATGATGATGATAACTGGGGGATATCTCCAACCAATTTTATTTAAGATCAATATCCAACGTTTCAAAGCCCGCACGTCTCCTTCATCTGGGCGCAACTGGTTCGTTTGCGGTGGCGACAGAGCACGTGGAAAGGGAGAAGAGCAGGGAGAGGTGGCGGCAACAAGTCAAAGGCAAAGGGGGCTCCCTCGGGTGGCACATTGTGTGGAGGCTGATGCCTTCGCTCGTTCTGCGCGATGCGCAGACAGGAGTGGAGACTTGTGCAGACACATCCGCTACGAGTGTCTTCTATGTAGCGGCCGCGGTACAGACGAGGTGGGTCGGTTCCCTGAGTCGCGTGGATATGCCAAGCTTCGAGTAAAAATCGTTTCCAGTGATTCGTTTGGGTGGCGAGGACTGTGGTTTCTCAAAAGTTTATCCGGGGGAGCTTTCCGCTAAGGGGTTTTGTTCTCTCTAGGCCTCTCTTTGCGGTTTTTGGCTTTGTTGATGTAGCTTGCAGCGCGGTCACCGTAGGGGACTTTTTCGTGGCCGGTCTTCCAGAGTCGGTAGGGAACGTGCCATTGTGTTTTTGGGCTACTTGAGCTCTACTGCCGACGTAAAAGACGAGAGTTCCATCTCGACCATGGCAACCGCGTTTCCACTGAGGCCAAAGCTAGAGGCCCATGTACTGTGCTAAGTCAGTGGACGTTAAAGAACCCCAGCTGATAATTTCCGGAGCCGTCTATTAGGCCATGCCCCGCAGCATATCATAGTTCATAAAGCCTAGCCTTTAACGAATACCGTCTTTCTTTCTTCCTTTCTTTCTTTCTTTCTTCTTTCTTTCCTTCTTTCTTTCTTTCTTTTCGGGGGGGGGGGCATTTAAATTCCCAATTAACTTCCCCTACACAGGAAAGTCGGTCGGTACGTTCAGCATCAAGCCCATATTTGAAAAAACACTAGGTCCTCGCCTACACAACAAGCACACCGTCCATTCTCCCTCCATGAAAACACTGACGATGCACTGTCAGAAAAGAAAAACTGAACATCCGTACTTTTCATTTAGATAAAAGCGTCACACCACACGAACACATAGCGTGAGGCGATCCCTATTTGAACCACACAGGAGTGGAGCTTGCCTCGCAACACATAATCTGGATAACTGAGAATAAATGTAACATATTCACGAAACCTGCCTCAGGAGGCTTCCACCGACACTTCCAGCCCTGCAACACGACAAATCACAACCACAGCGCTCTCTTCAGTATAAAAATATTCCCGACGCAAACAGCGGGAAATGAAACGTCTATGAGAAACCAAGTCGCTCGCAACAAAATCGCCGGCTGCTCAAACGGAAGGTCCGAGATCTGCTGAAGGTTCCGAACAAACGACTGTGCATGCCCATCTCAACGTACCGACATTGAACCATACGCAACCCTTGTCCACAAAATTAAGTCTACAACTGAAGCCTTCACGTAAACACTCACCTAGCTGCCCCACTGCGATACAAATGCGCTGCAGACACAAACGGAAGGAGCAATCGAATTGAATCATATGTCCAAAGGAGAAGCCTGCGGACTCACGCCGATGCTCCCGCCGAAACAAAAATAAGCGATTATGGTATGTAAAGGAACAGTTCTCCTTCACTTTGCATCGAGTTCATACACGTTAGAAGTCTTATCCATAAACTTGCCAGCTGCAACTTCAGTCTCAAAAGATACGCGCACTCATAGAGAAAAATAAAATCTTTAAAATGTTAGCACTGAAGGTGACACTTGTCCTAGACAACACGTTTACAACCACCAAGCAAACAGGAAAACAACACTGAGCACTGTCTCGCTTTCTCCCTTGAATACACTCAGGGATATCACCCCAAAAAGCAAATGAAAGGATTTTCCGAAACACCCAGATCTCTTTGGTAGCCAGAAAAAAGTAATACACAGAATTGATTGATTTGTGGGGTTTAACGTCGCAAAACCAGCTCTGATTATGAGAGACGCCGTAGTGGAGGTCTCCGGAAATATCGACCACCTGGGGTTCTTTAACGTGCAATGACATCGCACAGCACACGGGCCTCAACATTTCGCCTCCATCGAAATGCAGCCGCCGCGGCCGGGATTCGATCCCGCGACCTTCGGATCTGCAGCCAAGTGCCATAATCACTAGACCACCGTGGCGGGGCTAATAGACAGAAAAGCATTTAAAAAAAAGGGGGGGGAACAGTCTGAACAACCTATATGGAAATTAAAAAAAAAAGAACGCTGTCTCGTACACCTTCTGCCGTTATCAGAAGTTCAATATGGAAATAAGGAAACACCAAAGCAAGCGAAAGTTCGAACATAATTAAATCAATTATATCTTTATATTCTGCGTACGCCTATCGCAATTACAGCATAAAATTGCCAGTGGAGACAGAAGCGCTTACTAACCCGACTACTCCCCTCAACAATATCGAGGAACTCTCGCATGCATCTAATGTGGTAAACCGCCAGAAAAATTAAGTAAAGCTGTAGAAGCTCCCATTACTACCATTTTACCTACGTTTCTTTAAGGAGAGTACGACGGCGAACGCGATCGTCGGTCGTCGATAAAAGCTGATTAGCGGTTCAACATGTCGAATTTTATACTGCAAATTTTACTGCTGCCACTCATGCTCGCGTAGTCTGGAATCTACTCAAACACAGGCGTCGGGCATGCTAAGTGCCTAAAGGACAGTCGTCATCATTCGTGAAGCAGCACGCATGCAAGATCGCACGCGATTGGCGCCGAGCGATAACGCCGTCACAACAAAGTTAAAGTGGGTTATCCCCGTGAAATAAACGAAAACGAACGCGCGTGTCAATATTGCGTTAATGTTACCTGTAGGGTTATGATTGATTCAAACGTCGTGGTAAAGCTATTTTTGTCCATGGGGCAATATAAATACTATAGGTTTCGGGATCAGATTGCCCGGTTAGTGTGCGCATTGTAAAGCTATTTTTGTCCATGGGGCAACATAAATACATTAGGTTTCGGGATCAGATTTCCCGGTTAGTGTGCGCGGTGTCAATTTCGAGGTTTTCACAGACACAGGAGTGCCATCGGCATTGTAATTTTTGGGTATGCGCTTCAAAAGACGTTTTGCGCGAATACATGAGTGTCAGTAACTGGCAAATGGCCGCAGCGTCTGCATATGTGCAAATCGACATCTGGCACGCATGCGAGCCGCAGCAGCGGTCGTAGACGCACAGGTATTTTTGCAACGTAACCTCATATTCCCTGCGCTTCTTTGTTTCCGGGAAAAGAGGCAGCGGAGATGATTGCTATCTGCAAGAGAATTTAATGTTCCTTTATGTGACGTTTCGGCGCTAGCATGCGAAACTTCAGGCTACGTCTGAACCTATAGGTTATCATTGAATCCCCAACGATGCCATATTGCTGTACCTGGTTATTTACAGCGCAGCTACGGTCACCCACTGGTGACCCCAAACCACCCGTCTATATTTTGGGGAGGTTATAAACCAAACCCGTTATGAACCGGTTATGAATTGAAGCGTCTGGACTTATGATCTATCTGCCTGCTAAATGCGATCTTGCTGGATCTATTTGCAGCGGATCCATACACAGCCACTTTTATGGCCGAGGACGTGTAATGAGCATATTAAGTTATTAATTGTTAGTAATTACTACTGGGTCTAATAAAAAATTTAAGTTCAACTTCATCTTTTCGATTATACAGAAACATCAACTAAAACTTATTTCCACCATTTCCACCTATTTCCAAAGGGTGTTATTTTGTTCTTTTTTATCTTTGTACGAGGTATGTGCGTGTGTACACACGTGACCTTACTACCGTTAATAGCGACGTAACTGAGAAGCATGTCAAGTTATTCATACCGCGACGAATGAGTCGTATACATTCGAACCCTTCCATATGGTAATTTTGGTAAGCGAACGAAACGCGATTTTCCAAGGTTTACCCCATCCCCATAGCGTTAAAAGGGGGTCCAGTCGTGCTTACTTCACGTGACTGACGAGTAATGTGGAACTATAAGTATTTGGAATCCCTGGTGGCTGTACTGCATAAAAGCCAGTTGAAAAGAAGCATTAATCGACTGCCGCAACGTAGTTTTAATGTTCCTGTCACAGGATTCCAGCCGTCGCTTCTGCGGCTACAGAAACCATGATCTTGTGCTCAGCGGGTGCCTTTAAAAGCACCCCACTCTCCCGCCCGGCGCCGTGTCCGACATGTCAACCCACTGGCTTCGGCTAGCTTGGGTACGGTTGGCCGAACGATCGTGTTTGCATGGCCGATATGCGGGCAGCTGCACTTTTTGTCGTTTCTTTAGTTTTCGCGCGCTCAAGTTCACATGAATTCAGGCAGTGGAGGCACTGATTCAGGCTACGTATTTGTGGAATGAGTCTGTGAGAAGTTGTTCTGACAAGGTTTCGATCTTTGATGTTCATTTAACACAGGACGCCGCGAAAGTCATGGTGTCCTGTATTTACCGCAAGGTCTTTCGGTTTGCAAACCGCGCGCATGTTCCCACACTTTCTAGCCGAGCAAGAGCGCCCTTCGGGAGTACAATTAACTTTTTTCCCCGAGTTGCATTTTTGCAGGAAAGGAGGGGGGAGGAGGGTCTTAGGCTTTGTTTACGCCTTCGCATCGGCTACCGCTTGTACGTGCGGTCGTGCGTGGGCGCGCGGTGGCTGGTTTCGGGCGGTTTCTCGTGATTTTTTGTCCGTTTCTTTTCTTTTCTCTTTTGCTTTCTTTTTTGTTCGCTCAATAACCCGACTGACAGGCGTGGACAAGCGTTTCTGTCACCAGAAAGGAAAGGGAGAGGCGGGAACGAGGGTGGTAAGAAACGAGACTTGCTGAGACCGTCGGCTCTGGTGAATGGCTAGACGGAGTACGCAGGCTACGCATTGCAGGAATTATGATAGGAGCGGCTGTGCGCCGCGGTCCGTTTTGTTACCATACTGAGCAGTGAAGATGGCTGGAGTTTGTGCCACCTGCGAGGCAGATAGCGGCGCCCAATCTCACGCAGTGCGCGCCCGCTCTGACGCCCGTGATCAGCCGCGATCGGGTGCGAGCTTTCTTTTTTGTTTTTTTGTGTTTTCTTTCGTCTACTGAACACGCTGTCGTTGTAAAATTCACCCTCTAATGGGCCAAGCTAAGTTGCATATGACCTGTTGCAGAAACACTGTGCAGTAGTAAAAGGGTACGTGTTTGGAGTTTTTATTAATTCGCCGAGCTGACTGATCGTTGCGGGACTTGTCGGGCACACTTTTTTGTGTCCATAACCGATGTTGAGTATCAATGTCCAGTTAGTTTTTCTACGTTCGCCAGGAATGAAGGGCTCCGATATCTCCTGGAGCTTCCAGAGGGTACAAACTTTTTCCCGTCTAAAGATGGAATCCATGAATACTGCTCCTCCTCGTCAAGAGCAAAACGATACAACTCAATATGCAGACGCGAACTCTCCGCGCCTGGTTATGCACGTCGCATGTTTCCTCCGACAAGAGTTTGCTTTTCCTGTAGTTGTTAGCGCAACAATGAAAACTGCACACTGGGATTCTGTCGACCTTATGTTGTCTGGCAACACGATAGAAGAGAAAGAAGAAACGCCAGGTTAGTCTGGAAAACGGCACAACAACAACAATTGCTCGACAGCTCCACACATCCAAGCGTCAGCGAGCGCGCAAGGGGAAAATAAATTAAGGGTGCTCCAGTTGCTTAATCAGGCTTAGTCATAAAAGCAGTTTAGAACTGATTGCGTATTAGTGAAGCATACCATCCACGCTAAACATCTTTTTCTTTTTTTCAAACAGTGGGTTTTTCAACACGGGACCGAAGTTCGTTCGACTTTATATTCCCTGACCGCTTGCTTTTCTGACGTAAACAAAGAAACATCGCATTTCACCACACCTCTACATTTCCAATCTTTTTTACTTTTAAAAATCAGTCATTTTCCGGCCCATTATTCCTGTGCAGACATTTGCTCAATATGTTGCTATGACACGTAGTCGAATATCGTTATTGAGTAAAACACAATACTACTCCTATCATGCCTTCAATTGTCTATTACTTTTCAAACTCACTTTTGTGCGATCTCACGGTTCATCGATGCTTTAACATTATATAATGGACGGCGGCAAAGGCAAAGATATACAGTACTGTATCAAAATAAATTGCATATCTCGGCAAACTGTGACCAGATAGGTTAGCAAGTAATTAAATAAGATTTGCTTACCGATTTATAGGCACATCTTAAACGTTCTTCCTCTTTGTTGCTTTCTTGCTACTACATTTGCGTACCTGCAGTTGCCAAGTGAATATTAAATCTAGATACACACAAACGAGACAGTTGGCTAAAGATTAGGATCATATATTTTTAACTTGAACCAAATAATACAGGGCTGAATTATATATGATTGCGTATATCGAGATTACAATTTGCGACTTGCGAAAAAAAAATCGCTGTAGTCCTGCGATCTCAATGCCCGGAAGGCGTCACTGCCTGGTGCTAACTAAAGCCCCTCCATACGTTTTCCGCCGGCTAGGTTAAAAGCGGCAGTAGACGCGATGGAGGGGCTTTAGTGCTAACGTTACAGCGCAGAAGAAAGGACAAGGTCGCCATCCAAGTACCGCAGTGCCATAGAGCAACCGCACTGTCATCAATGGCGCAGAGATCTCTACAGATCCGACTATGTATAAAGTAAGGCATTTGCAAAATAAGTGAACTTTAACGCGATGAAATTCTCCTTCAAATGTTGCAACCAATAGTAATAGCTAAGTTTTCACGCGCCAAAACCCCGATGCGATTGTGGGACATGCCGTAGTTGAACTCTTGGGAAATTTAAAACAAACGATGTTCTTTAACGCAAACTGAATTCACGCACTAAGCGGGCCTCTAGCATTGCGTTTCAATTGAACAGCGATCACAGCGGTGGGCATGAAACCCACGTATTTCGGGTCAGCGGCAGAGCACTATAACCACTACTGCGGCAGGCAAATGTAACAAACAAATCTCGCATAACAAAGTTTTTTTATATCACTATCTTTTAATATACGAAGACATTTCTAATGTTGACAAAAACATAACTACATAGCACCGGTAAAAGAACTGAAAGTGTAGCAAATGGCTTGTGGTTCAAATTTACATAATCGCTGTAAGCGATGTTCAATAAGGTGTACTTTCGGAGCGCATAAACAAATGGTAGCGGGCCGTAGCACAGAAATAATTTGGTGAACGTTCTTTGCTTGAAGCCTGCCATTGCATAAAGCACAGTTCCTTAATCGTTCCAATTTTACTATATATGACATGAATCCGACGGAAGTGAAAGAGAGAAGCCCCAGCTTGCAGGGCTGTACACGACCGGTCTGGAATAAGCGGCGCATACTTGCTGTGGGAATACAGACACAAACGTCTGCAAAGAAACCTCCGTGGTTACCCTGCCAGCGAGAAAGAATGGATGCAGAGCAGCAGGCGAGCGGGCCCCTCCCCCCCCCCCCCCCTTCCTACCCATTCTTTGCCTCCCACCATGAGCTGCCTGAACGGCCAGAAAGGGGTGAAGGGCGAAAATCGTTCGGCTACAGAACTCGACAAGCAAGCGGTGAAAGGCGGAAAGCGAGAAGAAGGGGGAGGGTTCAAAGTCATGCGGCACGTGGTGGAGCTCTTCGGAACTAAACCCGCATGGACCGCAATCCTGGCCTCATACATTTTTGTCACTTTGATTGGAAGAAACAACGTTTGGAATAAGTTTTCACGAATCTCTTTCAAATACTGATCGCTGCCAAGCGAGGCTAGAGGCCATATCAAGAAAGGATTTTGTGCCAGACGACAGGTCCGCTAGCAGTGATGCTTGCGGCCTTCAGTTTATAAAGTCGAATTGTACTTTGGCTTCCACAAAGGCGCGGCGCCTAAATATGGATGTTGCTGCGAGCGTGTTCCCAGCTTATCCAGGCTACATGCACGTACAACAACAAAAGACGGCGCTCATGTTTCCACTTAAGCAGTGCAAGCTGCCACAGCCAGGTCCATCGTTTTTTTCTTTTTTTTTTGTAACATCTGGTTGGCTCCAATCAAATCATTTCTTTTGCAGTCAACAGCGATCTCTCTGACACACATACGTG
The DNA here is from genome assembly GCA_013339685.2 of Hyalomma asiaticum. Taxonomy (NCBI): domain Eukaryota; kingdom Metazoa; phylum Arthropoda; class Arachnida; order Ixodida; family Ixodidae; genus Hyalomma; species Hyalomma asiaticum. The sequence goes on along the minus strand of JABSTT010002203.1, from coordinate 11,392 downwards.
CACATTTTGCTGATAAACGTAGTATCTTTTTTTTTGGTTCAAGCTAGGAAACTGAGAGAGAGAGAGAGATAATGGGCGGAAGGCAGGGAGGTTAACCGGAAAGGTAAATATCCAGTGAGGTAAATTTCGTGACGGATATGGAGGAACCGTTGACATCTCTGAAAGCGATGCCTCGTTTGTCCGTACACGTTATCTCGCTGCATTTCTTCTGAACTACAATCAAAGCATGACCATTTTAATCGCATTTTGTTAATTATGGCAATCGAGTGGCATCAGTGCATATTTTTTATTGGAGGACCCCAGGTTGATTGGGTATACGACTACTGTCATATTTGCTTTATGCAGAGAATCCTCCAATGATTTCGTATGTTCAGCCCAGGTGCAGCTACGACGCATTAAACTCGCCTTGTCGTGTCTATAACGCGAAAAAAAAGATGTCAAAATTAAAATTCACTTTAGTTGCAATCATACAGCGTCTAAAATATTATATGAGGCACTGAATGCTGTTGTGCAGTGCCCCACTACACAGAAAAACGGTATGAATATATTGATCTCTCTATACGAGGAGTAACTTCAAGTTCTTCAGCTAACATGTTTAACAACCGCAAAATTGAAATTGGATGCTCTGCCGACTGTAAAATATTTCGTGATGCTGATGAATTCGCCGCGACTATGAAAAATAAGAAAATTACCTGCGCGTGCAGAAGCGTCTCTGCTACGAAACGTGATATAATATGTCTACCTGCCCTACTCTGCTCCTAATGCTGCATCAGAATTTAAGAGACAATTGCGCCTAATTGCCCCAGTAAGCTACCCTGCCTGTTACTGGCATTGTTGCGCAGGGATTTGCTAATGCGCTTTGCACGCGGACAGATAAACAATTTTTCATCTACAGTTCCCACCCGCACCATGGAAAGCGAGCCGTACGAGCCATCGGTGGCGCACCGCGGTTTGGCGAGGAGAGCGGCCACGCCCCTTTCCACAATTACACCCTCTCCGTCCGAATGGGATGGCCGGAGCAACGGCGCGCTGCCGCAGCCGATCGCGGAGGCCACGTGTGGCTCTCTCCCCGTACGCGTTTGCCGGCTGTGAGCGTGTGTTTCACTCCGTCTCACTCTTTCCATTAGGTGGTATGAAGGAGAAAAAAAGAAATTACGCTACTCGGTTGAAGGCGTAGATAAGCATTAACGTCAGTTTTTCTGCAGACGAGCTCAGTAAAATTCTAAATTATGCGGCCAATGTGTGCGGGTAGGCCTGTGCTGGTGGATGAGTGTGTCATTAGTGACGCATATTCCTGCGCAGTTTTTTGTCCATAATACCGTTCCAGCGACACTCTCGAACCGAAACTTGTTTTGTCGTCTGCTAGCGCGCGGGAGAGCGCTCCCCGGGCCACGCCCCCCTTCTACGAGCTGTTTGTTGCGCCGAGTGCACGCACGGTGCGCGCGCTGTTTTTCGCTCCCTACAGCGCTTTCGAATGACCAGCCTATCGACAGAGCATCACTGTTTTGTTTACGGTTGCACCTATTACCAGAAGAAGAACAGAAATTCTGCGCGTAAACAGCTGTGCAGCACGCTCAACACTGCGCAGGAGGAGTGCGGCTGCGCACTCACTGACGTACTCGTGCCAAAACGCCGCACCACTCATGTTCCCACGCACCCTAATGGTGAATTCGAATGGCAGATTCGGAGCAGTTCCGGTAGCAGTCTTTCTGCTCCGCGCGGAGCAAGTATGTTCCATTGGCAGATTGAGAGTACTCCCTCTATGTTTCATTGACAGATCTGGAGCAGCTCCGCCGCCAGATCCACTCCACGGAGCAGCTCGCTCTACTCCGCGAAACGCCGTGGATTCAACCAGAAGTCGCAAGAGCGCAGCGCGTGGCGTAACGTTCTTTGTATAGCTTGCGGCTGAAATGTGGTCACAGCGATTAAGAAGACAGGCACAGACAAAACATCGGAATGACCGAAGGCAACCAACCACGCTGTGGGTGGGCAGGAATGGAATGAAGGACCCAGAGGTGTCAGGAAAGCATCGCACCCGCTCGTCCACGCCCTTTCTTCAGACGCGGTACATATCGTAAATAAATTTACTACTTCAGCGGTTGTGATGATGACGTGTCCGACGTCACTTGTGGTTCTAGTGTGCGTTCACGAAACCTTACACGAATTATGTACTACTGTAACCCAGCATGCAATTGTTCGTCCTTGCTCGAGGAGCACCCCAACTAACGTCCCCTATGACAGGCACATCCGTGCACCGTATAGCGCGCTCTGTCTTGGACAAAGCAGACGTCTCTGCAGTAACGCGAGTGCCGACGTTACCTTGAGCTAGGCGCGGTGCCGTCCACGTGCCTGGTAAGCGCACGTTGCCGCACATATATGCACAATCAATTTGCACAAATACATTTATCCTTCGCGTAACACTTGGCTGAATGCCAAAGAGTTCGACATTCAGCCAATTGTTACGCGAAGGATAAGCGTCTTTAGCCATTCATGAGAGCCTGAAATGCGAAGCATCTCAGACTCTCATAATTTGCCCGGAGAATACAAAACTATCATCATCGTTAGTTCAGGTCCAAGAGTGCGCGTGCACTTCTATATGCAATGACCGGGCGTTCTCACGCGGGCTTCTTCCTTGTCTTGCGCATCCTCAGCCCACTACGGCAATGGGAAAACTGCGGCTGGCGGGAAGGCGTGTTCAAGCAGAAAGAAAAGAAGACAAAGAGAGTGTGGTACGCGTCAATTTGTTCGGCTTCAGGCGTGGCTACTCTATCTGGTGTGTCCATGTGGACTTGGAAAGCAGAATTAAATTGGCTCGGCACAGAAAAGAGTACGCCCCATTAGTTACATTAGATCTAGCAAAAGCATATGATAGCGTAGAGCACAACATCTTGATCAACAAGCTCCGAAATCCGAACGAACGTCCCAAAATATATAGCTGCATTGGTTCGAAATTTTTTAAGTGGACGTACATTTTATTGCTCCCAGAGAGGCATTTCATCCAACAAATACGCACAGACAAGATGTGTTCCGCAAGGTTCAGTGCTGAAAATCTTGATTGAATATCTTGCGAAGCAACATTCCTTCAAACACCGATGTGACAGTGTATATGTTTACGCGGATGACATCGCTTTCTTTTCTACCTCCGACGATATACATTCTTGTTTTGTGGGGTTTAACGTCCCAAAACCAGTTCTGATTATGAGAGACGCCGTAGTGGAGGGCTCCGGAAACTTCGTCCACCTGGGGTTCTTTAACGTGCACTGACATCGCACAGCACACAGGCCTCAACATTTCTCCTCCATAGAAATGCAGCCGCCGCGGCCGGGATTCGATCCCGCGACCCTCGGATCAGCAGCCGAGTACCTTACCCACTAGACCACCTTGGCGGGGCGATATACATTCTTTACATCAAATCTTACAGTCCTACTTGAATGAAGTCGAAACTTTGCTTAAAGATCTGTACATGGCCCTCGACGTTAACAAAAGGGCTCTCACAGTTTTTCCATTCAGTTCTCCCGTGCATATATCCCTGATGTCCGACCAGGAGATGATTCCACGAGTAGAATCATTAAAATATTTGGTAAACAGATCGCAAAATACGAATTAGAACAGGGAACGTCGCATGAGCCAGCGTTTCGACAAGTGGACTTGAACGTTGGCCCCTGCGACATTCCCTATTCTAAATCGTATTTTGTCTTCCGTCCTGACGAAGGCAAGTGCACTTGGGGGGGGGGGGGGGGGTCGAAACGTTGGCTCCTGCGACATTCCCTGTTCTAAATCGTATTTTGTCTTCCGTACTGACGAAGACAAGTACACTTCGGGAGGGGGAGTCGAAACGTTGGCTCCTGCGACATTCCCTGCTCTAAATCGTATTTTGCGATCTGTTTATCGATTCAAGCATTCATCTTCCCCTGAGCTTCTCTTCTAGTTTAAAATACTTGGTAATAATTTATACTGCAAATCCTAACAGGATTCAACACATGGAATATATCGCACCGAAAGGATTGCGTGCACTTCGCTTATTAAGACGAAACAGCAGCAATCGTATATTGGAATGCGCCGACAGAGCCTTCTGATGGTCTACTGCATGTACATCCGCCCTATGTTGGAGTTTGGGTGTGTCTTATCCGGGGGCCCAACGTACAAATTGCGCCCTCTTTTTCACCATCGAACGTGAGGCACTACGTCTGTGCCTAGGTCTCCCGAAATTCGTGGCGATTAATATCCTACACCACGAGGCACTCTTGCCTCCTCTCCAAAGTAGGTTCCGTCTCCTGACAGAGCAAACATTTATAAGTATTTATGCTTCCCCACGGAGATGCTCCCACTATGTGTTCTTTAGTGAGATGGCTAAACATTTTTATTATCACAGGTCTAGGCTCCATTGTCCCAAAGTAATGTTCGTGGAGAAGTTACTGGAATCATTACAGGTAATACTGTGTGATATAGTTATCTTAAATACCCGGAAGAATGCTGCAGTCATTGAATTTGATAAGACATTTCCAAAGAACGCGACTGTTGCCGAGCAGATATTTGAATGGTTTACTGGATCATAGTGACAACCTAAAATTAAACACAATGATAGCCACAGATGCATCTGTCAGTGAGGAGAAGGCAGGGTTGGCTATTTACTCAACCACACTAAACTAGTCCTTTTCACTTAGATTTGCACGCCTTTCTTCCAGGCTGAGTTATCAGCAATTATTCTGTCTTTACACAAACTTCCACCATATATATCTTCGGTGGTTATACTGACCGACTCTCTCTGTGTACCGACCTGGCGGATCCAAAGTCATCGAACTGGCGGAAAGAATTTCAAGCATATGTGCCCTAACACGTGCATCGGGTATGTACACGACCGCTGGCTAATCTTGTTGTTGTTGTTTCCCTTAATTCTGGCACATACCCACCCTGGGGGATTGGCCAAGATGTCAGAAGTTGAAATAGTTAAGTCTGAGGTACTGTGGAATACCAATCAGAATCGAATAATCAGGATGAAATTAAGGTGGCGGTCTCACTGCCGCCATCTTGGTTATGTTTAAAATTTTCCCGCTAGGCTACGCCACTCGGTCAGAGTAGCGGAGAACGGAGAAAAAGAAACTCCGGCCGGCTCTGGGTGAGGAGGAGACGCGCTTCTACGAACGTTCATACTAGCCGGGGACCAACGTTACTAGAGTAAACTCAGTTTCGCAGCTCCGTATCTCCGCCAGCGGAGGAGGGTGGTCCGAACGGCGGTCGCGTGAACTTGCGGCGCTGCAGTCACGTCTTGCGCTACTCTCGGCGCGTCGTCTGCTACGACGGAGCACAGCGGCGGTCCACCGCGCATTTCGCACGGCGGCTTTCTAGTAGTCCTATTGCGAAAGTGAAACATTTATTGTACGCCCAGTCGACGTTCCCGCATCCCATTTGTGCACTACTTAAGTAGATATGCATAAGGTCGTCTGTATGCATCGACCCGCATGCATTGCTCATTTGATTGCACGGGCATTGAATTTTTATGCCTGGTGTCTGAAATGGCACCATTAACGCCAAACTGCTGCCACATGGACTCGTTATTCCCGCCACCGTCGCTCACCACGGCAATAATGGCCGCACCGTACTTGTGCAGCTGCAAAACGGCTTCGAGCACAAGCTCGGCCAGCACACGGCCAGATGCGGCGCCCTTTGTGACAAAACTTGCTGTAGACTGTACCCATCCTTCAAACATGGGCACGAACATAACCACCAACGCATGGTCGGCTGACTGGCAGCTGTGCCCTCCTTCACGATCCCACCGTAATCAACAAAGCCGTCTATTTTGTAGGTAGATTTGTTGAACTCGTAAGAATGCCTAAGCTTCATTTCATCGAAAACAAGCGTCCCCAAGCTGCTTGCTCATTTGACGTTGTATGTATTCCAGACAGACGGCTTCAAATCCATATTTACATTAAATGCTCTCCAGTATTTGTGCCAGCCGGTTCGTGGTTGGCAGTAGAAGCATGTTCAGGTCTATCAGCAGCCTAGGCCCGTGGGCTGGCGATTCGTACAAGCATGCAGTTAAGCAACCATACTGCATTGTACGCATTCCACGCGGTGGTTTTGCTTTGATTTTGCGAAATGCATTTACAACCGCCACCTTTTCGAGCGGTGGGAGGCAGTCCAGCTGCTTGTTCAGGCACTACTCCGAGGTCGTTTCTATCACTCCTTTCAGTTCCATGATTTGTTTCTCCTGCTTCTCGCGAGCTGCTGTGGCCCTAAGGAACGTTCTTCTGAGATTCTTCATCTTAAAATTCTTAGTGGTTGCCTTAATGCTGGTGCCTGCAGTAGCTCCTTTCTACGGTGCCTTAAACAATTCGGACAGATCAGGCTTGACGTGAGAACCAAGCAGTTCTTTGCGCGTACTCTGTCGCTTTCGTTCACACACCTTCAGTTCGTCAACTTCGCAGAGTAGATGTTCCATGCCCGCAGCACAGCTTAGACTATACGACAGCTGTTTGCTTTACGTTCTGTAGCTGTTCACTGTGCTGTTAAACTGCTCATCAACTACAACTGTTTTTTGCACAAGGAAGTCCCCCTTCCCAATCCGGCGAGTGTAAAATATTCCGCACCTACTGTTTGTTACCTCGTCGTAAAAACACTCAAAAAGCCATTGATTTGAAGGTAGCGCGACAGTTGACAAGTGATCGAATGTGAATGTGATGCGAGGGCAATTCTATGTCCCGGCAGTGTTGATAATGGCTTGTCGTTCGTCTTGCTGTTCTACTAACGGCTCCTCCGCCGACGAGCTGGGCGATGGGCTTTCGCGGGACGCCATGCGCTTTTTCGGGGATTTGCGCCTTGACCTTGAACATTTTGGCTTAGATATATTGGGTGGAAGTGCTGCGAACAAGCGTACCAAGCGCTGGGTCCCATTTTCCACGAGGGATCAAAACTTATTGTCCAGCAAAAACGTGAAGGTAGCGCTCTATAATGTTGCCGTGCTCAAAAAGAAGGTCGCAGAGTTTGCATTTCGGAGTAAGCTTTCAACTTTGCGATGTCAAGCTTTCTCCCACCTTCTGAATTCCGTAGGGCCTTTTGGTGGTCCGAAGTGGCGTGAACTGGGGGCATCGTTGCAACGAGCGGGGTCATCTGCAACGATGCACCCCGCTCTTGCACCCCGACGCAAAGCAAGTCGGCATACCGCGCGTAAATGATCCTGTGGCTCCTGGCTAGGCGTCGTACACGACGTATGTGTCTTCGTCCAAGGCACTTCGCATGGGCAAAAACAGTTCCGAAATTTCCGAGTGAACAAAGCGTACCAGTTGCTGCAATCCACGTGCACGTCGACTGCGCCGTCACAACAAGCGCCGGTGGCGGGAGCCAACGGCAGGAGCAAGCGCAAGACGTGACTACAGCGCCACTAGTTCTCGCGACCGCCACGCGGACCGCCTCTCCGGCGGAGCTTTGAAACTGAGTTTATTCTAGTAACGTTGCCGGGGACAGTACGCGAAGAAGCGAAGAATAGATAACAAAAAGAGGGGGGTGGGACTGGGGGTCTAAGGGTGGACACACTACAATGTTGACGCCTTTCCTCTGGCTTCCTGTATTCTCTCCTTCGTGCTCCCCCAGTGAGCAAGTAAATGCTGTCCTTAGTCCCACTCTCGGAGGGGTGTGTACGTCTGTGCATGCATGTGCTAGTCCGTCTTTTTCTTTCGTTTTTCTCTCTTAGGTTTTTGAAATGTGTATTTTTTTTCATTCAGGTCTGAGGGCGACCGGCGCGACTGTCGCTGCTCACGAGCGATAGCTATGCTCGGCTCCATGTCTGCGCGGGCGGTCTCTTCTTTTATTTCACCTGCAGCCACCTCCCTCTGCAGTGTCGACAGTAAGCCTGTAAGGCATGGCACTTGACTGCGTGAACAACAATGATTTGCTGCTTTGAAAAGGGTACCGTAAGCAAGCGAATTATAAAGCTTCTGGGTATGCGCAGCTATAGCCCCATTCTTCTATGTGCATGTGACAACCAGCACTATATTTCTCTCGTGTGACTCCTGTCGTTGGCAATTTGCAAAGATGAGGTAAGGCTTTAGATACGATGTGGTTGTCTAAGCGAACGTTGGTCAACCGAAATGAAGTAAAAGGACCCCATTTAGGAACTCTTCGGTTGTTTACAAATACTCAGCAAAGTTCTGTTCTCCTGGTGCTGTCGACATGAGGCTGCCATATATGAAAATTGGGTTGCTCCAAAAGTGTGTACAGACTCTCGATATCAGCAAACTGGCCTTCTCCATGTAATTAGCTCAGCGGTTGACTTCCATGCCGCATGGCCACAACTGCATTCTTGTTCACTGCGACTATAGGGTGGATGGAATAAATGCGACAGGCTTTCTTGTCGTCCGTGCACGGATGTGCGCGAGTGCGATTTTGCCTGCTGTCTACGACCTGTTTATATTCCAACACCTGAATAATATAGTAAGGTATCATGCTTGTGAAATTCCTTTGAAAAATTTTGCCAGAATGGTACCCAGTTTCTTCTGTTTCATTTACTGTTTTCACTAAAGCGTGCGTGCGTGCATGTGTGTGCTAGTCATCTGTAATGTCTCTAATAGTGCACTTTATTTAACTCCTGCATTATGTCGTAACATAAAGATTACTGTAATAAAGCGCAGTACACATACATAAGGCGTCCTACAAAGGGCGAAAATGTATGTACAACAATGCTACGCATACACTTTGCGATTGCGATGGGCTGTTTGGAGGGCTTCATGGTATCATGTGCGGGATTTTGCCACAGTTGGCTTCTGTTCCAGCCTGGCGAATCTTCAAGCACAGTCGAAACAAGAACAGCCTATTTAGTACTGATACCGTGTGGCCCCACATCTCTCATTTTCCTCTGCTTCACGTCCTACGACGGGAGGACGCCCCACTTTATCTGTGATTATCACCCAAACTGGTAACGACAAAGCAATCACACCGGACGAATGAACACTTTTTGCCGCATTCTCTGGTACACTGAGCGCTGTAACCCGGCCGATGCTGTTAGTATCGAAGCGTATACTCTATTATTATTACAGCGTAAGCTGTTATGACATCACAACAAGGGCCGTTTTTGGCGCCGTAGTTGTCTGCCGCCGCCGCCGGTGTCCGTGACCGCTATCGCGCAAATTTTAGAAAAAACAACCAGCACCGAGGATGATTCAAACTCACGTCCTCTGCGTGGTTTCGAACCCTCACCCTTTGCGTGGCAGTCGAGCATTCTACCACTGAGCTTGAAAAACCTGTGCTTTACCTGTGCTTGAAAAATCATCGCTAAAAGACCTAAACAGGTATAACGTCTGCCGAGTAATCGCATTAACAAATGTAATGTTACGTGGCAGAATAATAATACGCCACTACACGTCCCGGAAAGTGGATTGCATAACGAGTTCGAGGAATCATTTGAAAGAACACAGGGCTGCATGCTTGGTAGCTCTGCACCCATTACAGAGGCATCATCAACATCGTCATTATGAAACAATGTGCTTCAACTTCGCTCTTCGATATACCTGATGGCGCCTCCTCGTAAAAGTACGGACCGCTGCTGAAGAAGTGAATCGCAGAGCTATAGCTCTGCGATTCACTTGCTGCAGCAGCGGTCCGCATATAGCTCTGCGATTCACTTGCGGCAGCCGCGCGCGCGTATACGCGCGCGGCTGCAGCAAGGCACCGTCGGGCACAACAGACAGCTGTGCAGAGAGAAGCCCAAACCGCAGCTCGCCGTGGACGCTGGGCCGAGAGTTCGGTTCGTTCTCGGGGAAACGACGCCAAGAGTCTCTAAGATGTGCAGTTATACAGATTTGCACGTTATAATACCGCAGTAATTATGGCGTAGTGGGTACTTCCCTACTTGGCGGCATGAGAGTTATGATTCAGGGGATATCTATCCCCCCCCCCCCCCCCTACCTCTACTTGATCTATAGTTCTCTCAAGCGTTTAAAATGGCCTCTAAGAAGGTCGCTCTTCCAGCTAACGCTGTCACTGTCCTGCAGTTCCGCGCAGGCCTGGCTCTTTTATCGTTGTGGCGGTGGTGTCGAGGAGCGTTTCATGTTTCCTGCGCCTAAGTATTTATTTTACTGCATCCGCTATCGTGCCCATCGTCCCTTTTCTGTGTGAGGAGTCTACAAAAGGCGAGGAATGCCGACCACCTAACACACTAACAGCCACAAAAGTCGGCGAGAAATTACATCTGATACGGGTAGGACAGAAATGCACCCGTTCTTCTCGGCATTATTTCTGCTCCATGCCCACTTTTATGCAAGCTGTGACACAAACATCGTGAAAATTGCATGTTCTTGCAATGGTGCGTGAGGTATACGATTACGTCAACAGAGAGGGGAAAAAAAAATCATGAGCCATTTCCTCTTGCGAAGGCGTGTGGCCAGAGTTGTGTGCACACGCAGAGGCGAAGCCGATGTTTGATGAAAGGTACGAACACATTTTACGGTTTTGAGCGGCCGCAGCGGTCATCACTACCAAAGGCGAAAACACACACACACACACACACACGCCCGCGCGCGCGCGCTGCTGGTGCTTATCGCATTTCTTGGTCGGCACGTTGCTCTTGAGCGGTGCGCACTAGAAGCAGCCAACAACGACTGAGCCAACGACCCATGAGTGAACGGCCACATTTACAGTGAAGCGGTGTACAACAGGGGGGTATCCCTCAAACGCTGGCGCGTAACTTATGCGCGTATGAATTAATTCACCTGAGCAAAGGCTGACTGCCCCAAACGTTCCTTGCGAATCTCTTGGTCTCGAAGGAACCACGAGACGTCCGCACAAAGACCACAAATTTGTAGCATCCTGCTCGCAGTACAGGGAGGCGTTGCGCCCGAATATTTTGGAACAATCCCGAGTTTGCTAAGTGAAGCGTCACTGCAACCTTTTTTTTTTTGTGTTCTGAGACTTCGCGAAAAGAAATGCCGGGAAAATCTGCTCGATCGATTTTCGAAGCTGCGGTGGTTACACGAAAAAGCGGGTGGAAAATGTGGAGATGAGACCACCACGCGAGTATGATGATAACAGAGATAAAATATCATATATGTCAACGAGAATACTATCTTATCACGTGTCTCAAAGCTTCGCTGGATTTCGAAACACGCAACATTTGAAAAATGCTTGGAGCGCTACAGGTCACCCAGTCATCCGCACTTCCCACTAAAGAAGGCTTGCTCACTGCTTTTCTTTTTCTAACCGTATTGTTGAACCGAAGTCGCGTACAATAGGAGACACAGTACCTTGCCGAACTTATCACGCTTCACCGTATGGAGAAAGTAACTTTGCAGATATCGTCGTACGAATCTGGAAAAACGCGGAAGGCGAAGGCAAGTTTTGCGCGCACTTCAAAATCGCTTGCGCGGTTACTGAGAACGTTGAGCGGTGACTACGGAAGAGTAGG
>JABSTT010002202.1:0-50378 GCA_013339685.2 Hyalomma asiaticum | reverse complement strand
TTCACGACGCCAGGCGAGGTGCGTGTCCTTAAAACTTTGTCCTTAAAACTACACTAGGTTTCATGCTCACCCTAGTCGTGTTTTTATCCTTCTCGGAGGGATAAATTTCAGCCGTGCAATCAGACTTCCTCCAATGACCGTTTCTCAACTTTTCATGATACTGAAAGTGAAAACAAACGAGCAAACAAATACTGCGGTCCATGTATCAATTACACCAGGGAATAGACATTACCAGTGTTCTGTTTGACAGTTATTCTATTTGTATTACGTCGTTAATTTAGGCACCAAAGAACCACCTGGGTCTACATTAATTTTATACACAGCCCTCAAGCATTAAAACACTAGTATTAATAGTATACAAATATAATGGAAACAAAAAATGCCCGGATCATTTGGCCACGATGTTCGCGCAACAAATGTCTTGAAGCACCCCTCTCCGCCCCTTCCCCCCCCAAAAAAAAAAACCGTTTCCCCCACGCACGCTATGTTGTAAAGCACGGCACGCAATCCGCGCACTTTGGAAGTACTTCCAAGGACGTATGGCCACGCACAAATACTAGGTAATGTCGACCGCGCGTCATATCAAAACGCGACATCTTGTTTTCAAAAGGTGTGGTAGCGCTGCTGAAGACTGCTAGTCTTCGATGACGATTCGCTATCGGCGACGTTCCACTTGTAGCGCACCGGCACGCAACGAAATCACGTTAAACCTGAAAAAGCGCTGGAGCAGGTACTTTAAACCACACGCTGAAGAGCTGCGTGAAACGAAGCACACACGAAACCCTGAGGTATGGAAGGTACCTTGGTCCCGTAACAACTACAGCCTGCAATCACTAACTCATAATATTCCAACCATACTCAACCGGTACAAACACACAGCCCGCATTCAATAAAAAACATCTGCGCGACTACTTTTATCTTTATAATAACTCATTACCCGGAATTCTTGTACGAAGTGTCATTGTTACATTTTATGTATACGTGTGGAGTATGCTGATCTGTAGGTATAATGCTTTGATGCGAATGCTATGTAAAAACACTTGGTGACATGTGTCATGCATGTGCTATTGCCATGTAAGGGACCCTGGCCTTCGTCAGCTGCTGCGACAGCTTTTTGCCCAGGTGTGCCCTCCCGATTGCTTTTCTGGTAAATAAAATTGAATTGAATTGAAATTGAAATACGAGTACTGACCTCACAATTAGGAGAAACAGCAGTGGGCTCCCCAGCAATCTCCTTTCACTTGAGCAATGCAATGTTTTCGTCGGTTAGGGCAGGCGGAAAGCGGAACATTCTGCTCCAGTTCTGCTTTGCGGCACGCAGGTGTCTGGTATTTCCATTACAGAGTTGGAGCAGATGCGATTGGCGCGAGGATGGTGTCATAGCAGGAGCTAAGTTTAGAGCGGTGGGGTCAAACGCAGCGCTAATGTGCAGTCGGCGCAGTACTACGGAGGAGCAGAGTGGCCCACGGGAGCCAACATGGCGCCTGGTCGCCTCGTTGCCATGGTAACTTGGAATGACAACACTGTGCTTTGGCGGGCGGCGGCGGATGGTTGGGACAAAGGGTGACACCACCCTAAATGACGGAGGCACGGAGGCGCGCACCATGTAGGCTTCCTAGTGAGAGAGAGAGAGAACGGCGCGCGTTAACTATGGAAACGCTCTTTCTGCGATGAACGCTTTACCAGCTCGCAAGGAACGATAACGCGCTCTCGCCCGCGAGAGACAACGCTGACACAGGTAGCGTCTGCTAGCGAGTTTCTTGATTGAAAAACTTGGCCGCGTATCTGCGTGCTTCGCTGCAAATGTCGCCGAAAGACGGTAGTCTTCTGCCGGCCGTACTACGCTGCGCGAGATATGGACGCCATCTGGCTGCGCCGTCGGGAAACATGACCTTGTGCAGAATCCCTGGGCAACTGCCAGGTGGCAGCACCAAATCGTCAGCAGAGGCGTGCTTCTAAATGAAGGCCGTTGATCCGTGACGTCACCAAGTCACGTGACCTAAAACCTAGGGACAGCATTTTCTAGGGATGTTCCGCGCCTAAGTCACGTGACCCAAAACCTAGGGACAGAAATTCCTAGGGAGTTTTTATTACGGCCCCAGCTGCCCCCATGGGGAAATGTTGTTTTGATGCCCCAGATAGGGTTCGTAGCTCTGGCCTCTGGCACCTTTAACGGTATGATTTTGCGCTTTGGCTTCATGGCGCGTGATGTTGAACGCGGCAAATCACCGGCGGCGTGACGTTCGGCTCTATCGACGACGTAATACGGGAATCTGTCACTCGCAACGACTTTGCAGGCGCACAGAGCCAAGATGCTGCCTAGGTTCCTGCACGTGAGTATGATCTCTGTTATTCGGAGCTTTGTCGGATTGTTGTTTTGTGAGGTTTAACGTCCCAAAACCAGCTCTGATTATGAGAGACGCCGTAGTGGAGGGCTCCGGAAATTTCGACCACCTGGGGTTCTTTAACGTGCACTGACATCGCACAGCACACGGGCCTCGACATTTCGCCTCCATCGAAATGCAGCCGCCGCGGCCGGGATTCGATCCCGCGACCTTCGGATCTGCAGCCGAGTGCCATAACCACTAGACCACCGTGGCGGGGCGGAGCTTTGTCGGAGACGTGCCAGTCTACCACACATGTCTGATGGCCTGCCGGCATCCATGCATGATTAACCTTTCACACGGCGGTGCAAAAATAAATAAATAAAAGTGTGGCACAAAGGTGACTTGCAGCACTGCCCTGATCTCTGGAGTATCTAAGCCAGATATTGAATACGGAATGACGCGTAAACTACTATAACGCAGATGATTAGTTGCGTATAAACGCTCAAAGTGCCACGCGCACAGGATCACAGCACTAGCTGGAAGACTGAGCTTAGAGTGTTGCATTCGTGTGTGCACTCCCTTCTTTCAGGGTACGTTTTCTTCCTCTGCAGTTCGAGATTAACTTGTACCAACTCGACCAAGTGTCTGTTTTACCTTCCGTGCCGCTGGTGTTATTGGATGAACTAGCCAGAAAGTTTTACTTCGTGTAAAAGAAGCTAGAATAAAGGCCTTTATTTGTTGCTGATTTCGGAGTTGTAACAGGTCCTCATTCCCCCCATAGTGACAAGGGACTAACGCTATCTGCGAAAAGCGGCAGAAGCAGCAGTGCCGGAATTTTGCACATTTGTATGATTTGTTTACTGAAGCAACTGAGTTACTGCTGCGATGTCAGCATTAACACCGTGCGGGTTATTTTTGAGGATAATCTGCAGCAGGTGACCTAGCGACGTTATGAAACAGGGGGCAGCAGTCTTTTTGTTAGCAAAATAGAAGCAGTATATGTGTATGTGTTATGCTTTTAACAATCTTTATATTCAGAGAAAAGGAACTATGTTCGCGCTCACTGATAACGCTAGAATGGTGGTCATCCTCACATAGACAATAAGAGTGGGGTGAAAGCTGTAGTACTGATGGCTATACAGTATGCCATTTACATCTGTTTAAAGTGTGTGATTATTATTCAAATGTGCTGACTGCAAAAGAAAAGAAATTACGTGCTTGACGACTCACTTTGACTGTCTATTAAGTAGATGGGATTGGTACCACTGGCACCCGCGCAGCTGCACCAGTGAAATATGTTAACTGCAGAAGAAAAGAAATTACGTACTTGATGACTTACTATGACAATAGTCACTGTCTCTTAAGTAGGTGGGATTAGTACGATTGGCACCAGCACAGCTGCACCAATATACAGGTTTTCCCGCTCACTTTAATCCAAGCGGCAACTAAATTAATCTGTGCGGCACATAAATAATTCGAGCGCCAAACTATTTAATCTAGGTACCATATACTTAATCCGAGCGCCAGCCCAAGTACACCTTGCGCCCATGAGTTTAGTCCAAGTGCCACCACGTTTAATCCAAATGCCAACAGCTTTGATCCAAGTGCCAGTCAATTTAATCCTTGCACAAGAAACAGGAGGTTTATAAGGTCAGATGGCCTAGATGTTTGAACAGTATCAACATTAGACCACAGCAGTAATTTTTCTACGACTGCTTGCTAGCACTTATGAAATAAGGTGTAGTACTGCGGTATTTACCACAAGCATTTTGGTGTGAAATCTTAAAATTGAAATGCAGGGTATTTACATGCTTGAACTCTAAATGTATGCAACTAGAGATCCCCTGTGGAGTATGTAAGTTAATTAAGCACCTAGTCAGTTTATGCTCATATATGCTCACTGCATCTCGCAGATATGCAGTTTATGCTTGCTGCATCTTGTAGATATTCTCTGCCATCTGCTAGCAGACGATATTAAGTATACTTTCATGCAAAACAGCTATTAGGAGGCGCCTTGCTCGGCCTGATGAGTGGCAGTGACTTGCAGACGTCGTTCCCCCATTTCTGCTTGTTGGAGTGTGGGCACACAAAGCATGGCTCAAGACAATTATAATAGGAACCCAGTTCACAAAAAATGTATTAGTGACTGCAGTAAATAGTGTTGTCATGTACTTCCTGATTATATTGTTACGAAACAGATTGAACAGAGAATTATTTCACAATGACCAAGTAGAGAGCCACACCATGTTCACAAATATATCATCTTTTTCTTCTTCGGTTGTCTCCAAGATGCCTGTAACTGAACATGCCACTGAGGTAGACAATCAGCATCTCTAAGCCTCACGTAACAGTATTTCATATTCTATCAAGTGTATTTGAATAGTACTGCCGATTTGACATCCAACTTGCCGTTTCTTGTGTAAGGATTAAACTGACTGGCCCTTGGATGAAAGCTGTTGGCGTTTGAATTGAATACGGCGACACTTGGATTCAACTCACAGGCATGGTGCCTATTTGCGCTGGTGCTTGGATTAAATGTGTTGGTGCTGAGATTGAGTGCTTGGCACCTATATTAAATACTTTGCTTCTCAGATTACTTGAGTGACGCTCGAATTGATTTAGCTGGCAACTGGATCAAAGTGAGCAGGAAAACCTGCGCAGTGTCACAGATTTTTATTCACACAGGCTGTTCCGACCACACTTTTTTTTTTCTTTTTTTTTTTTCTGTTGGGTGGTGCTTCAGTCAGCTGCAGCCATTCAATGAACAAAAGGCTGTGGCATGCTCAGTGGCAAGTCTCCAATGGAAAAGCATGACACAAGTAGAATTTTCGTATGTGACCACAGGAGTGCTCTTGGTTGAACGCTAGGGTGAATACTTCCGTCGAGAAGAGCATCCATATGTCTGGTCATAAGAGAAAATGTGCTCTTTTATATTGTTGTGTCTCAGTGTGTTTAATGTAGATAAATGTATAACAATGTGCAACTGCAACCACATTGCCCAAGAGCTGTTGTATGACATGTTGAACATCAAGAGCTGCAAAGAACTTGCACCTTCCATTCCAGGAGCACCCTTTTCTTGAACAATGCTGGCATGCCTGGTTACAAAATATTTCGAGATAAGGCGACCACAAAAGTGGCGGATGTCTCTTGATTTGAAGCACGACTTCAAGGTGCTGTGAAGCTCCCTGTGCTTCACAGTACCTGTGACAACCACCCATATTATCCTGCTTATAACCTGCTATCAGCCTTGCTTGAACAGAAACCACTTGTTCATGTTGTGCCTGCCACTGACATATTAATAGAAAACAAAACACGTTTGACAAGACTCCAAGCTCAAGAAAGGAAGTTATCCACCAGTGATGTGATGAGGTTGCTTACAAGGAAAGAGGTCAGTGCAGCGCTGCCATATGTGAACAGTGCCCTTGAACAGGGCGACAGCTTGCCCACTTGTACCGTGGAAGACCATGGCACCTTTATTTCGTGAGCTGATGAGAAACTCACACTCTCTGCTAGTGTATGCAGGAAGAATGAGCAAGCGATAGCAAATGCTGCAAAAGAATGTGATGATACTGTTACAGGGTGTGTAGAAAGGGTTTATTTTGAGGAAGCTGGATGGGCAAGTGTACGGCGGTAGAGTATGTCGTTTTCTTCTTCGCTCCTCCGCATACATTGTAGTTGCTGGTGTTCCTGCTGATCCACTGCCTTCCATGCACCGTAATAGTGCTCCTCTTAAAGATGAAGCACTCCAGGTGACAAATCAATTGGACAGGGTAAACAGCTTCAGTCGGGCTACATGTGTGATTTGTGTAGCCCGATTGTATGCTGAATTCTGTAATTTTGTAGTAGGGGGGGGGGGGGGCTACATGTGAAAATCTGTAATTCACCTCACTAAGACGCTCAGTCATGATGGATGACCCAACACAGTTAGCAAGCAACTTTTGACAGACAGCATTTACGAACAGGAAACCATAACTACACTAGGTAACCCGGATTGTAAGTGACCTGCTGGTGTGGACTATCATATCAGGATTTGCACTGCTCTTGGTGAAGCCATGGTACGTAATCAAGCCAGGTGCCGATCCTCCTCTGCCCAGCATAGAATCATTGTTGTGACTGCCAAAGGGAAAGATAGTGTCCAACGTGTACCTAGGCAGACGAGCGTAGAGAAGAAATAATCGTATTTAGTAGTCTAATGGGGGTCGCACAGTATTGTATGTGTACATGATACACGGCAACACTTCATTTCAGTCTTGTTGTTCAAGTTAATGTACATGCAAATTGCTATATTTTTCTAAAACAGCAACACCACACAAATCACGGTTGAAAATGTTCTGTTTGTGCGTTCTGCAGGACCATTGCTCTGTGGGTAAGCCATTGAGTGTCAGATTGGAGGTGCACAGCTGGAGCGGTTCTTCAATGATATCAGCTGCATATAGCTGCCAACTTGTGCAGTTTGCCTGGGAGACTCCTGATCTCCGACCAGTCCACCTGATTGTGTGGGCGCGGCCATAGATCTCCTGATAAATAACACTGAACAGCTCTACCTATACAGTGAAAACAAAACACAGGACAGTGGTCTTAAAGAATTTCTGGCCTTGAGGAACTGCCGCCGTGGGACTCTTCCTTCCACCCAGTGAGGTAAAGGGAGGGGAGGCCGTCACATTTTATGAGGGTTATTTGTTATTTATAGTTCAATGTTTTATCTTGACGAGAAGCTTGAAATATTACAATACAGTGCACACTAAGTTAGCTTTGCTGCCATACAAGAGTGTTATGCAGTGAAGCATGGTAAGTGTGGAAAGGGCTCACTGTTGCTTACGCACGCCATAGCACATTTTACCATGTGCCTTCATATGACTAATTATAGATATGTGCGCTTCAATTTCAAGCACTGGTATGTCAAAAGGGTTACTGGCAATCATTCGGAGATGTGTATGACAATAAAGCAGCCTTAGGATGCATGAGATGCGTAAGAGCGTTTTCTTTTTTTTTTTTTTCCTCCTTCCCTTCGGCATTGTGCATTTCCAGATATTCAAGGTCCCTTGTTTGGCAGGTATACAGCTGTGACCTGACTCCTATGGTCGTTGTTACTCAAGGGGGACCATGGCAAAGTAAAATACAGTGAAGCACAAACTGTGACATCTTGGCTGCAGTTGCAGAAGGTAGCGCTGCTGTTTTGCTGAACCTAGTCAGGTAGTTGACACACACTATGATCCAGCGGTTGTGAACTTGGAAATGGTCCTATGAGGGGTGAATGCCTACTTGCTCATAAGCCAAGTTGGATGCCAACACAAGTCGTAATGAACAGGCTGGAGCTGCAGTAGGCCTTCTCGTCACTTTGACACATGGTGCAGGGGGCTACGTACGTCTTCATTGTCTTGTGCATTTGAGGGCAGTGAAATCTTTCCTTCGTGCAATGGAGTGGTGCACATGGGTCCTAGATTACCTGAAGTTGAATCATTGTGCACCATGCACAAAACAGACAATTAGAGCGCTTCTGGTACCAGGACAAACCGTGCGCCTGTTATGGAAAAATTCTTCAACAACTTCAGCTGATGAGTTTATCAAACATGGATCTCTAATGCTAAGGTGTTCTTGCTTTTGAATAAACAAACTAACTTGATGCTTCCAAGAGTCCTTTTCACTAACAATGGTTCTAAAAGGAGCGCCGTCTTTGTGGGTTTTTGCTGTAAAAAGCGTGTCTGAGTTGGCTGAAGTTGTAAGCTTTCTTAAAAGTAGGCAGGATATAGCCCCAGCCTTCTCCGTTGATGTGGAGGATTTGTTTTATTCTATTCGCCACGACAAGCTTTTTGATGATGTTAGAGACTGCATCGAGCAAAATGGGACAGTATCCTTTTAGAACGATGCCGGTGTCTCCGTGCACAATTTTTATTTATTTATTTTATTTGTTTATTTATTTATTTCAGTACCCTCAGGGCCCGAGGGCATTACAGAGGGGAGTGGGTTACAATTTGAATACAACGTACATAAAAAAGCACTAATTTTGGGGTTACATAGATACAATGAAGGAAACCAACAATAAATAGTGCACAGTAAAAGAACAAAAATAAGTGCAAAGCATAACAGTGTCTATTACAAAAAGGAATCAACACAAACGAAATAACACCCAAGCTCAAGCACGTGCCTATAAACCAAAGAATACATCGTTGCAGCGATATTTGTCAAGATATAGACGTGTAAAAAAAAAGAAAGAAAGAAGGGAGAGCAAAAAAGGAAATACTCAAGAATGCAAATAATCCTAAAAATAATACCATTATGACAACAACAGGTTAGTCACAGCAACCTTAAACTTAGAGTTATCAGCAATCTCGACGACAGATCGGGGAAGGTGATTCCAACTTGCTGACGTACGGGGGATGAATGAATTGAAAAAATGGTTGGTGTGGCATGTGGGAATACCAACCTTATGACGATGGTCGATGCGGGTGGATACATAAGAAGAAGGGGTTATCAATTTATTCTTAAGAACCGGATTGTCATAATATACCTGGTGGAACAGGCCGAGGCGAGATATTTTCCTACGTTGTGAAAGCAGAGGTAATGATAAAGTTATTTTCATGGAAGTGACGCTGGAGGTGCGATGATAGTTAGAAAGAATGAAACGAGCTGCCCGATTCTGAACGGATTCAAGCTGATGAGTGAGCGTTTCTTGACTGGGATCCCATACAGATGCAGCATATTCCAGTTTGGAACGGACTAATGATTTATAAAGAAGTAATTTTACAGGACTGGCAGAAAGATAAAAATTACGGCGTATAAAGCCCAGCGTGCGATTAGCATTATTGGTTCCATGATCTACATGCATCTTCCAGGAAAGATCAGAAGAAGATGAGTACACCTAAATATTTGTAACAGGACACAGATTCTAGGTTAGTATTATTAAGATGATAAGAGGGCAGTGTTGTATTGCGACGAGAAATGCGCATGTGCTTGCATTTGTTAGCGTTTAATTCCGTGTTCCACGTGTTAGTCCAGTCACGAACCCGGTTTATATGAGACTGAAGAAGAACAACGTCAGAGTCACTGTTAATAATGCGGTATATAACGCAGTCATCAGCGAACAGGTTAATTGATGAACATAGGTTGTCAGGTAAATCGTTTATATAGATGAGAAAAAGCAAGGGTTCCAGTACAGAGCCTTGAGTCACGCCCGATTCAACTGCAGAAGTGATGGAGGAGGTGTTATTTAGAGTGACAAATTGGGAACGATCAGTGGGAAAAGAGTGCAGCCATTGAAGAACGTTAGGATCAATGTTAAGTTTACTGAGTTTTAAAAGAAGCAGTTGATGAGAAACCTTGTCAAACGCTTTTGAGAAGTCTAGGAATATGCGTCGACAATGGAACCCCTGTCAAGGATGGTGTTTAGGTCATGTGTGAATGTCAAAAGTTGTGTTTCACATGAAAATGACTTGTGAAATCCATGATGATGATTTGTAAAAAAGGCATTTGACTGTAGAAAAGATGCGAGATGAGAGCAAATAACATGTTCCATAATTTTACATGAAATGCACGTGAGTGACATGGGTCGATAATTATATGGAGAATGCCTATCCCCAGACTTGTGCAAGGGAATCACCTTCCCTACCTTCCAGTCTTCCGGAATGCAACCGGTCTGAAGCGATTGCTGAAATATATTAGTGAGAATTATGGCACTGTACACTTTAGTACTAATTAAAAACTTAGAATTTATGTCGTCAACGCCACACGATGATGAAACTTTTAGGTTTTGTATTATTTTTTCTATGCCAACAGTGTCAAAGACAATGGGGTCCATTGTTAAGAAATCAGTACCTGCGTAGGTGGGAGTTACGGAACTCACATTTTTTGAAAAAGCAGAAACAAATACAGTGATTAGAACATTTGCGGATTCATCAAGTTTGATTAGGTGATTGTTTCCATCTTTAAGGGTGATAGCGGAATTGTCTCTTTTGTTGACTACATTCCAAAATTGCTTAGGGTTAGTAATTAGAAGAGATGGTAATGTAGTATTGAAAAATGATTCCTTGGTGTGTTTGAGGGCTTGTTTGTACTCAGCAGTCACGGTCTGATAAGCATTCCAACGTTCTTGAGTGCCAGCTACCCTTGCAGAGCGGAAAATGCATTTTTTCTTATTGCGTAGTCTTTTTAGCGATTGACTGAACCATGGTGATTGCCGGTTGGATGTGATGACTATGCGTGGTACATATTTTTCTGTGAGTGACGTAACCTTTTCTTTGAATAAAGTCCAGTTAGTATTTACAGAGCGATCATAAAAGTTGTGCATGTAGTCACCCAAAAAGCAGAGAGATCATGATTAATAGCATCGATATCTGCACGCTTATAGTCCCGGATATATTTTTTGTGGTTGCTACTGTGAGGCACTGTGCAGGCGAAAGAAAAATGAAGCAGCAAGTGGTCGCTTAGCCCCGCTAAGTAGGATACGGAATGGAAAAGATCAGGTGCAGTGGTGAGTACTAGATCTAAGATGTTGGATGGGGTAGACGTAATTCTTGTTGCCTGCGTTACTAGCTGGGTCAAGTTAAAATCGTTGCACAAATTCAAAAACGCGTCGCCCATACCGGTGAAAGGATGACATGTGGAATGCACATTAGACCAAGCTATATTGGGGAAGTTAAAGTCACCTAGTAAAAGGAGCGGACAATTCGGATACCGTACTGTTAACATGTAAATGACATCATGTAGCTCGTCAACAAAAGTGGATGAACAGGATGGTGGTCGATAGCAAGCGCCCAATATCAACTTCTTAGTACACGTTTGTATTTCAACCAGAACAAGTTCTAAAGTGTTAGTAAAATGAATTGGAAAAGACAAAATCGTGTCCGAAACCGCGATAAGCACGCCTCCGCCACACCGTACACCTCTGTCACACCGGTAAATGTTGTAGTGTTTTTTGCAATCAAACAATTCACTATTATCAACCTGTGCAGACAACCACGTTTCAGTAAGACAGATTATGTCAGGATCACAAGCATCGCTAGCAGAGCAAAGATCGTCATGTTTTGGAATTAGGCTTCAAATATTTGTGAAAAACGAAAGTTGGTTTGTCACCGGTAGCTTTGATCCACTTCCCCTTGCGCAGCGCTATTCAGTGGTGTGCGACGCTTGGGAATTAGGCGATTCGTGCGTGTTCACTGAAATTTCAACTGATGGCTTAAAGGCTCCCGAGATTTCATGCACGCAATCATCAGAGGGGCTGTAGGTGTAGCACTTCTTATTTATGTACAGTTTGTTAAGGCGAAGCTTAAAACTTGAGGATTGGGTTTTGCTGAATTCAGCCAGTTTCCTTCTAGCAAGGCGAGTAGCAGGCGAATAGTCTTCACTAACGGTAACATTTTCCCCCTTCAGCTTAGAACTGCTGAGAAGTATTTGCTGCTTGAGCTTGAAGGAAGAAAATTTGGCAATGATTGGCCGGCACTTATTGGAAGAATAGCTGCCAAGCCTGTGTGCTCTTTCGATTATTATTTCAGAGGGTCTTATTTTCAACCTGGATGAAAGCACATTCTTCTGTTTATCTTCTGACTGGGCCCAGGAGTCTGACTGGGCATCAGGTAGCCCATAGAATAAGACGTTGTCTCGCCGCTGCATGTCCTCGAGCTCGACTTGCTTAGCACGCAGTTGATCGTTTTTGCTGCTAGCATGGCTGATCGACTGGCGAAGGTGCTGTATCTCTTCCTCGACTTCCTCAAGGGCGTTTTTTTAAGCTCATCAACAGATTTGATTAAATCCGTTTGGTCCCTTTCCATTTTTTCGGTACGCTTGTTTACAGCTTGTAACATTGCGAACATATCATTAAACTTCTTAGCCTGTGAATCAGTAAGAGGGCTTTGCACTTGGGCTCTAGTGTTAGGCCCGGGATTGAGCTCAACATCACCGGACAGCATAAGTAGTTGAGTTACAACGTCAAAGCACTCATGAAAAACACAAAGCAATACTCCCGGGCGTGGGAACAGCAACAAACAAACATTATTCGACTTTCTAGCGTACAGAGATGTAACAGAACTAACCTGGACGACAAAGCAGAATGGATTAGTGAACTGCGTGGTAGTGCTGTTCACACGCCCACTAAGGGCGCCGGGGTTTCTCCAGCTCTTCATATAGGCAGCCGTCGATGATGTTGCCGTCAATCCAAATCCTTCCTTCGGTAGAGGGATGACCGTAAACACGTCACTGTCACATGGGCAGGATGTTGGTTCCGTCTCGTTGGGTTGACAGGACAGCTGGCTCGTTTCACTTATCGCTGAAGATGGTGGTACGAAGCTGAAGTGCATCCATGCCGTAACCTGGACGACAAAGCAGAATGGATTAGTGAACTGCATGGTAGTGCTGTTCACACGCCCACAGAGCAGGATGAGGCGTGTGAACAGCACTACCGTGCAGTTCACTAATCCATTCTGCTCGCCTTAGTTACTGCCTTTATCTTGCTTATAGCTTTTTATTTGAACTCCACTTTTATATCTCATGACAACACATTTTACTTGCAGCGGAAAGGTATATGTATTGGCTCCTGGTGTGGCTCCTGTCTTATGTGGTTTATTTTTAGCAAGTGTTGACCGCGCCCTAGTCACTGCCTTAAGCAGTGGAAAGGTGATATGCATTTTTAGATACGTTGACCATTTTTTGATTTTCCTAAAGAAGGGTGACGATCATGAAGGTGCAACCGCAGGCATTCTGAACACGTTTAGGATGTCTGGCAAAGGGTTGATGTTTACCCATTAAGTACCCCAGGATGGTCATTTGCAATTCTTAGATTGACATTTCTTTTAACGCTAACCACGTCTGCTAGACCTACTCACCTAGAGCAAATAAAGCGCTGATGGCGTACTGTTCAGCCCAGTCCAAAACAGTGAAACGTGCCATTGCAACTCTTTGCTTAAATTCTGCCCTGAAAAAGTTGTGCGTCCACACCATGCAGAAAAGTTTCACTAGGCAGGTAGACTGGGTTCCCCTGCTCTTTGGTTGAGGCCTAACAACCGAAGGAAGAAGGTGCTAGAAGGAATAATAAAGTGCTTGAGCAAGTGAAAAGCAAGCCGGCTGTGCTGCCTTATGTACATGCTGTGGCCCACAACCCCAAGAAAGTCGCTGGCAGGTACCAGGTGCCCGTTGTTTTTTCTGTACCCAACAAGCTCGCCCGCCTCTGTGCCTGCATTTGCAATGCAAAGGATAGAAGGGATGGCTGCGGCAAGAAACACACCCCAGGATCTCTTGGTTGTGCTGTGGGCGTTGTGTACCGCATTCCCATGTCCTGCGGTGAGTCCTACATACGACAAACAGGCCGATACATCAACGGCCAGGTTTGAGAACATGCGAGGACAGTGAGGAATGAAGAAGGTGCGTACTTAGCAGCACATTGCAGTGCCTGCGGATGTGAACCACGTTTTTCAGATGTAGGCAATATCGGAAGGAACAAGAACCCTCTTGCCAGAGAAATTTTAGAGGCACACCGCATCAAGCAATATGGTGACGGCTGTATCAGTGAACCTTCAGTATTTTTATATACTTCAGAACGTGCCCTGCTCGATAACGTCATTTCATTTTGAAAAACTGCTCTTGTTTTTGTAGTTATGCTTTGCGCATGTCACAATTCTCAGCAGTGCTATATATGCCGAAGTGTGAAGGCCAATAAAAGCAGTTGGTAGTGGTGCTCGACCTGTCTTCTGTCTTAATTTTGTGGTGTCGAAATTTGCACCTTTCTTCTATAAATGTCCCACCAACTAGCCCTTCAAGAAGTACTTCTCCTGTACGGTAGTCCATCCTGAACGCAAGAATGGCGTAATGTTGACTCACTTGTGGCAGTGAAAAGTGGTTCCATGCTTGGATCCTCACGTTGTTCTCTGGAAAAGATTGTGGTTGTTTGGGGAATCATGGTGTATGTACACTCCGAGGTAGTGAAAACTTGATTCCGTTGTATGAAGGGGCATCTGGGAAAGGCAGTCGGCATTGGCATATCGTCGCCCGCTATTGTAGAAAAAAGTGAAGCTGACACAGGGGCCCATAGTGCAAGGCGTCCTGATGGATTGCGAAAAATTGCAAGCCAACACAGAGAACTGTGGTCAGTAACAATTGTAGACTGACATCCGTAAAGATATGACCAAGAAGCACTGCGCTGAAAAAATAACAGCAAGACATTCTAGCTCAGTCACTAGGTAGTTATGCTCAGGCTTGCTTAATGAATGACTTGCATAGGCAGTGACTTATTCTTTTGTCAGGCAAATGCTGAACCAGAACATCACCAAGACCTACACTGCTCACGTCACTGTGTGGACCTCTTTTAGTGGGCAAGGATGGAAATGCCAAAGGATAGGTTGTGACATAAGAACAAAGTCCAGCTGTTGAAAGGAATCTTTTAGAGTTCATCTACTGAGACAAAAAATCCTATCAAGTACATGAAGGTGAGAAAAGGTTGTTTTTAGGAGAAGGCCTGTCAAGGGATGTGCAATGTCTGCAAAGCAAGCAGTAAAAGCCCCAGCAACCTGCAAAGTTCTTTTACAGACTGATGCGGTTCAAGTGTTTGTATTTGCAGGGTCAGGCATGACACTCTTTTTTTTTTGCAAAATGTCCCAACAGCCAAGGTTTGGCGCTCACCAAAATGTTAATCCTTGAAGTTCAGCACAAGTTTTCTGTATACAGTTGAGGACCATGTCAAGAGACATGTTGTGCTCGTAAATTGTGAGCCGAAAGATAATACCATAAGATAGCACATGCATAACTGCCACTTAAACCTTGTGGCATGGTGTCCATGAAAATCACTTGAAGGTAGCAGGTGAAAATCACTTGAAGGTGGCAGGTGCGTTGCACAAGCTGAATGGCATAATGTTGAATTTAAAAAGTCATTGGGTCTTACAAACACCGTTTTATCTTTATCCTGACTATACATTGAAATTTTCCGGTAGCCGGATATCAGGTCTGTTAAAGTAAGTGGTGGAATGAAGGCAGCCTAAGGCGCCATCTATACGTCGAAGCAGGTAAACATCTTTCTTGGTAATGTTCCGCCACTGGTAATCAACACATAACAGCCAACTGCCGTGGAGAATAACGGGTGTTGCCAAGGGACTTGTGGACTCCTGAATGAAGCTAATGAAATCTAGGTGTGAGAGATTTTGTTGCTTTACGAAATATTGCTTTTCTTTTTCTTTGACGTTGAATGCAATAGTTTATTTCTCTTTCTCCCATATAGGACATGCCTTGAGTAAACTGGGTGGCTGCCATCACAGTTCGAGACATTGGAGTGCTGGATGGCCTCAGGAAACCTAATGAAATCCAAGTGTGAGAGATTTTGTTGCTTTATGGAATATGGGGGCTTTTTTTTTTATTGATGTTTAATGCAATAATTTGTTTCTCTTTCTCCCATATAGGACATGCCTTGCGTAAGCTGGGTGGCTGCCGTCACAGTTCATGCAATGTGTAGATGTGTTGCAAGCATCTGATGTCAGAAACAACTTAATGAGCAAACAGACAATGAAGCCTAGGAAAGCATAGGGGAAGTTACTTGTGGTATTGTAATTGTGGAGAAAGTAGAAAGGAATTAACAAATAAAAGGAATTAACAAAGTAGAAAGGAATCTAACAAATAAAGAACGAGCCCTTGACCCCTTCCCTTTCGTTAAGCATCTGTTGTGTGTTTTTTGGAACTGCATTTAACACATGTCTGCTTTCCATGACCTGTCTGGGATCTGTGCTAGTACAGTACATCTGCCACTTTTAGTGCCATCGAGGGTTTAGGATGCATGGGCTCACTCAAACTTTGATGTAGCCTCAGCAATTGTGCTCGGGAGCATGCTCATGCAAATGTTAATTCCATGTACTTTGTTTAGATTTCTTCCTTGTTTCTGCTAATTAATATTTGAACTGAACTGTCGATTTTCAACTGCGAACCTTGAACTGTCGATTTTCAACTGCGATTTTCAACTGTTTATGATAAAGCTGGAAAAACATTTTTTGGCGTGCGAGTTTTGCCAGATTCTTTAAAGTGAATATTCCATACCTTAAAATTAACTCTAATGGTGAGTCATTTAACCGATACTTGTTGTAAATTAATCTAATTGCTTTTCTTTGAACTCTTTGTAATTTGCTTACTAAGTTATTAGTGGCTGGAAACGAGACCGCGCTCGTGTATTCGTGTACAGGTCGATTGAAGGTTTGATATGCTAACAGTTTAGTTTTAGGTGGTGCAGATCAGAGTCGCCTTTTGAGGAAGAATAATCGCTTTAGTGCGGACGTCGCATAGTTGACATGCACCTCCCATCTGAGGTCATCAGAGATAACTAATCCGAGGTACTTGTGCTCTTTCACTGTTGTAAGCCGCACGTGAGCAATTGTGTAGGGGAAATGTGATATGTTTTGTTTGCGGGTTATTCGTAGCAAGGCTGATTTTTTAAAAATAAGGCGTTGTTAAGAACAATATGATCTGATGGGGAGTTTATTTCTGTATAAATTATACAATGATCGGCGAAAAGCTTTATGTTGGTTCCAATGGACTGGGGTAGGTCATTTATAAATATAAGGAATGGAATGGGAGCCAAAACACTCCCCTGTGGTACTCCTGATGTAACTGTAGTTACTTCCGATTTATGCTCGTTTATTTTTACAAATTGAGTCCGGTTGGTTAGGTACGCGCTTATCCAATCAGTAATTTGGCCTTTCCCTATTGTTGTCTGTAATTTCATTATAAGTTTTTGATGTGATACCCCATTAAATCCCTTAGAAAACTCTAATGAGATGAGGTCAATCTGCTTTTGCTGGTTGATTGCTAAAGAAATGTTGTGTGTCAATTCAATTAATTGTGTAACTGTGGAAAGGCCCTTACGAAACCCGTGCTGAGATTGCGACAGAATGTTTTCTTTTTCTAGGAAAGTGCAGATATGTTTAAGAATAATGTGTTCGAGTATTTTGCAAGTTGTACTCGTTAAAGATATTGGACGATAGTTAGCGACATAAGTTTTACTACCTGATTTGTGTACAGGAATGACTTGTGCCATCTTCCAGTCATAAGTAATGAACATGTTTTTAAGGATATTCTAAAAATTATATGTATGTATTTGCTTACCCATTCGACATAGCGTCTCAGAAACTCATTCGGTATATTATCTGGACCTGCTTGTTTCTGTCTTAACTTTTAGCAAAAGATTTAAAATACCGGCGTCGTCTACGCGAAGAGGTTCAGTGCAGTTGGTACTACTAGTTTCATCAAGGAGAGGCATGTCATTATCTGTAGTGAAGACTGAGTTAAATTATTGAAAGAGTTCGCCCTGTGCCTGCTTTCTTCGGGACACATAACGTTATCTTTCCAATTTTTGTGGTTTAAGTAATTCCAGAAATTTTGGCGTGCATCTTTTAGAAAGTTAGGTAAAGTGTAGGAAAAGTAGCGATCTTTGGCTTTTTTTTATTTTAGACTTCATTGAATGAATAGCTTCTCGAGGTTCTTGCTACTTCCGGGATTCGGTCTTCGTTTACATGAGATCCTGAGGCGCTTTACCTTGCGTTTAGCGTGAATGATGTCAGGATTTATCCACGGATTGGCTTTATTTTCTTTCTTAGTTTTGGTTGGGACGTAGTATAAAATGCAGTGTGATACCACTTCTTTAAATTTCTGCCACAACGATTCTTTGTGAACACCTGGGTACTTAGATAGTTGTTCAAGAGATGAAAATTCGTGTGAAAGATGATCAAGTGCATTAGTGTCATCAGCATTATTTAAGTCGAGAAAAGCTGATACTGTTCTGGAAGACTTTATACGGTCATGCACAGGAATGGAACACGACACCACCTTGTGGTCTGGTATGCCGTCTGTTAATTCAACAACAGCTCTATCGGTGGGAAAATGGTCGGTAAGAAATACGAGATCGAGTATATTTGAGGAAAGTCCTTGTATTCGTGTGGGCTGTTTAATAATTTGGGAGAGATTGCATGTTAGCATAGCATCAATAATTACATCAGAAGAGGGCGACTGATGTTGCATCGTGAGCCAGTCGATATCTGGGAGGTTCTTTCATGTGTCAATGCCGTGATCCTGGAAACCGCCTAGCCGTTATTTGTCACTGAGATCCAAGGTGGACCCATGACTCGTGTTCATTGTTCAGTGTGCCAGCGTAGTGACTGCCAAATCAGCAGTGCGTTTCCGATCATTCATTGTTTTCATATTGAGTGTGTCCTTAGTTCTAGAAGAAAGTCACCTTTGGTCATCTTTGTGGCCCTGGTGCGCTGCATTCTTACCTTTTGCATTGCTAATTTGATATCGTCATAGACTGCCCAGTCTCCTTGTCACCATAGCTGCTTGGCACCACGGCTGAAAATTAGAACTTGTCCTTGTACTTTCGCTTTGTATCTGCTATGTAGTAGTTCTATAATGACACGTGCTGCCCTTTTATTTATGCTGTAGAATTTGACATTGTTACCTGCTAACTTTTAGGAATAGAAAGTCCATGCCATACTCTGGCTTTGAGGAGGCCCTCTGCTTCAATTAGCATTGCTGTATATACGTTCCTAGTTTTTCGAATCTCGCTAATCTACTGGATTTCGTGCTAAGAACTGCAGGCAATAAACCTATAACAGCTGAAGAGTCACATGCTTACAAGAAAGTTAGGATGAATTTTGACTCGGAACAGATGGCGTAAAGGTGATTTATTTGAATTTTAAAGCCTATAAACACAGTGTGGCTCCCTTATATCACATTACACACCAAAAAGAGCGACTGAGCATTTTTTTACCAATAATGACGTGTCTGAGGAGGTTTTGGCAGTGAGAGAATGTCAGAGAATGGGCTGTGTTGCTGTAAACAAGGCAGATGGCATCCTTAGTTGCAATTACAAAGGAGCTGCAAAAATTAATTTTAGTCCTTTGAAACCAGTGCCCAATGTACTTGAAGGAGAGGCAGAAGCACGAAGTGCAACAGTTGTGGCATTTGAAGAGAAAAGCGAGGACAACCGACTAAAGAAAAAACTAGAGGGACTGGATTCATGGCAGCTGCACATAGTTATGCTGAAAGAGTGGAGGCAGCAAACGACACCACATACACTGTGAAATGTCTTCAAAAAAAAAAAAAATCCTGCAGATCCCACGCACTGTGGGAATCGGCGTCATGCAAAGCAGCCACTGAGGAGCTTGCCTATGGTGAATTGTTTGGCATTCAGTCAACTATTACAAGTAGGATCAAAGTGTGTGCAAAGCGCATGCACCCACTCATGAGCATGCTTGACGTAGGCTAACTAGGAATGTCGACAGCACCCTGGCGACTGAATAGTACCTCATGATATGATGAAATGTTGAAAATCCTGTTAGTCCAAAGCATATACCTTTGTTTCGTTGAAGAGAAACGCACTAAACAGTGTGTTTATGCTATCATAAGCATCATTCCTATGGGATTCCTATGGGATCGAACAAAGTTGCGCAAAAGTGTACTGAATGGTCACAGAACTTATGTATTCTATGATAGTGCATCTCACACATTAGGAGCGAAATTCACGTTACACAAGCACCATCAATACAGATGCTGGTGCAATAGGTTTATTTACTATATATACCGAGCAGGACAAGCAGCCGTAGCCTAGTGGTAGCGCAGTTGCTTGGCACCTTGAGAGCCCGTGTTCGATACCATCCTAAAGCTTGGTTGGTTGCATGTGTGTCTGTATGTTTGTTATCTCTACATTTCAATCGCAACTTGCAATAAACAGCGTTCCTTTTTTGTCCTAAGAGCCGAGCTCTTTGAGCCAGCCGTTGTGTGTCAACCGCAAGCACAGAAGTGTGGGCCAATCGTGAAGGCAGTACACCAGGGGCGAGGTGCAGAAAACTTGAGGCGCTGGTTAAAGTTGCGGGTTTTATCCCCGCAATCACAGCCTTTAATTTGTCCATTTGCCACCATCCTGATGCTTCGTATGTCCATTTTAGTTGGTCATTTGCTAACGTAAGTTCTATAAGATTCAAACATCTGTGGCGCACACCCGCATACTGTGGGCCGAGCACTAGTGGTATGAGCCACAAGTGATTGCAGTGTTGTTAACCATGACGTAGATGACAAGTATGTCACTTTAGTGCCCTACCATGCAAATATTCGGGTATGTCAAGTGAATGAGATGACCAGGAGAGCACCGCAACATAGGTGGCTAGGATAGGTAGATAGATAGAATTGAAGTGAATCAGGTTCGCCAGAAAATACTTTGCATTTAAAACTCCAAAAGAAATGATGCAGGAGGGACGTCCTTGTGTGTGCATTTAGTGGTGTGGGATGCACATGCATTCAAGATGAGTGTATGCCTCTTTTATGGCGGCTGCATTTCAATGGGGGCAAAATGCACCTGATCCCCATGAACCGTGCAAAGTTGGTGCACATTAAAGGGACCCTGAAACGGTTTTGACGATTTTGTGCAAACATGGTGATCCAGTAGAGCGAGTCATTAGGATCATTTGAGGGCAGATTTCAGCGCTGTGCGTAAAGTGTGGAATTTACAATAAGGTTTTCAACACGTGCATCGCAAAAGATCTCAGCGGCTCGCCAAAAGGCGTTTTCAAACGCCCCCGCCATCGACCGATCGAATGAGAGGTCGTTGATTGGCCCCGAACCAGTGACGTGCACGCAATTTTCAAAGCCTAGCTGCGAACAACGTGCTTCTACAACGTACTCCTTCGTTTCAGCCAATGGTATCGTCGCGGCATCTGGCGGCGTACACACGAGTCGCCGGCGCTCTATTACAGAGGCTAGCATTGCCGAGGCGGGCGACCTCAGTGAGGATATCGGGGCGCTATGTCACTACGGAGGGCTCGGCACAGCGGCTGACGCAGGAGGTGCTGTCGTCGCTAGCGCGCACTCTGCAGCAGATCGAGTTGAGGAGGAACAGCAGTGGTAAGGAAAAAGGTGACAGAAATAAGCCCATAGCTGCCTTAGCGCATGGTGCTTGGTTTTGAATGTAGAAGGGAATGCAAATGACAGTGATATGTGTTACTATAAGTAGCAGTACCATAATTGATATGACCATGAATAAATGCATAATAAAGTGAAAGGAGAGCATGAGTTGATAGAAAAGGTCTAGCCTTTATGAGTGCCCTTATCTCAAATAAAGCTTTTTCCCTAATTTGGGAGATGTGATTATGAAATTTTAGGTGCTGATCAAGAGAGATGCCAAGAAACAATACACAATCACTAGTGGAGATAAAATGCGAGTCGGGAGAAACCCGAGGGAAAACGGCAACGAAAAACCACTAATTTAGTTTTGTTCGGATTTAAAATCAAGTGATTATAACGGCACAAAGTAGTGATGCTAGTTAATGCATGGTTTAATTTATGTATTAACAATGATAAATATGTATTGGAGTCAGTGATAGTTGTATCAGCATACAACATGCATTGCGAGGGTGAAGCATGTTGTGGAAGGTCATTATTGTAAATTATGGATAGTAATGGTCTAAGAATAGAGCCCTGCACAACCCCCTGATTAATTATTTTAGTGTCTGAAAATTTGCCGAATAAATTAACTGTTAGTTTTCTGTTCTCCAGTAGTTTTTAAAAAATGTTAATGCCAGACTTGTTATGCCATAGGATTCTAGTTTTTTAAGTAACATATCGTGATTAATGGTGTCAAAAACGTTCGAGAAATCCAAGAAAACAGAGCCAACGATAAGTCCTTTGTTGGAATTCTTGATGTAGCCTGTTAGTGAGAACTGCCAGAACGAAAACCAAATTGGGGACATGTCAAAACATTCAATTTTTTCAAAATAGTTATTCAATCAAAAAATGAATAATCTCTCAATTATTTTGCTAAGCAAGCCTAAGATGGAAATAGGTCGGCAGTTAGAAATATTACTTATCACCTTTCTTAAAAACTGGCATGACGAAATTTCATCGCCTTAAGTGGACAAGGGAAAATCCCGGTGTTAAATATGTTATGTTTGCCAGTGTTGAAGAGATTAAATGCCCTATGAACTTCAAGTGACATGCTTGAATGCCATCTAATCCAGCAGATGTGTTCTTAGGACAGCTCTCCTGGATTAGATGTCCTAAGGACACATTTACTGGATCAGATGGCATTCAACATTTAGGGATAGGTTGGGTAGTTAAGGAATAAATTGAGCTCAATCAAATTATCTTGAAATGTGTTTAGCCCGTAAATAAGGGGCACATTACTTATCACAAAAAAGGAATAACTCACACGTACAGATAATGCAATGTTAAATTGCCAGCAGCATAAATGGGCACATGTGGCTGTTACCATAGTCCCCAATAATTGGCTTTTTCCAAAGGATAATTAAGCTATCATAACAGGTTTTTGTGTCGGCACTCGTTTCAAAAGGCCCCATACTGCAGACAATATTTACAATTATTCGCAGCAAACTAACCCTTTTTTCAAAACTGGCATGGACCTTGAGAGGCCTTTAGAAAGGTTCCACTTAAGGTATGGACTGCAACCTCTAAGTGATTGCACTGCTCACTGATGAACTTCCGAACTATCATTCATAAGAACCCACTGATTTTAGAACAGACTCCTTATATTATCTGAGGTGAAATATTCATTTGCTGAAGAGCAAATAAAGTCTCTTATAAAGTCAACTAAGACCTCCAAGTAATGAAATAAATGCAGATCAGATGGAAAAGATGCTTCTGGGCAGTGTACAACTGGCCCATTATGCATACAGTGCAAAAAGATTTGTAGTAGTGGAGCCTTTATTGACGCAGTCACAACAAAATGCATCAAACAATGTACAATGTTCATTGCTTGATCCTTGGAGCACACTTATGTATATATAAGTGTGCTCCAAGGATCAAGCAACGTAGGTTAGCAGTAAATCGTTACTATATATATCTTTGATCGAAGAACATTATCCAAGAGATGATACGCAGTGCTGGAACACCCTTGTAGCCACTGTGTGTTGCTGAGCATGTGGAAGCAGTAGCACCATCTTGGAGGGTCACTTGCAGCCATCTGCAACTGTACAAGGATAAACCATGGATTACTAAAGAAATTTTTATATGATGAACAGAAAAAATAGAGCCTTCCGTAAGCAGCACTGCTCGCCGAATCCTACTTTATACGTAAAGATGAAGGAAGTGAGCAAAACAATAGCAAGGTTGATGCGCAGTGCACATAAAATGTTTTTTTGCACTCTTCGAGACAAAGTCAAAACTAATCCAAAGGAAATGTGGAAATATGTCAAGAGCAAAAATAACTCTTGTGACGCTATCCCTGACGTGATAGATGAAAAAGCCTACGGCGCAGACATCTTGGCGAAAGCAGAGGCCTTCAATGCTTATTTTCATTCTGTGTTCTCACAGTCAAAAGCCATAGTTCCTAAATCACATGACGTCAGTGAGCTCGCACAGATGAGGGCATTTGAGCTTTCTGAAGATGGTATCACATTATTGCTGCAGAGGATAAACATCCACTCGGCTACCGGTCCTGACTTTATTTCAAATTTCTTTCTAAAAAACAGCGCTTTGTCTGTTACCCCTTTCTTAACACTGTTATTTAAAATATCCCTTCAAGTAGGTGCTCTACCTTCAGACTGGAAAACTCCAATTCACAAAAGTGGTTTAAAAACGAGAACGTGCAACTACAGGCCAATTTCACTCACAAGCGTTGCTTGCAAAACATTAGAACATGTTATTTATACGAATTTAATCGCACACCTTCAAGAGAATAGCTTCTTTATCCCAACGCAACATGGCTGGCTTTTTTTGCGACACACATCTGATAGAATTTTGCTATGACATCGCAGCGTTTATCAACTCAGGTCTGCAAGTTGACTGCATTTTTTTAGACTTTCGGAAAGCATTCGATACCGTATCTCGTATCCTGTTACTACAAAAGTTGTCCTACCTCAATTTGCCAAATACCCTCCTGAAGTGGTTGGAAGCGTACCTGTTAGAGAGAAACCAACGCGTGATAATTGGAGGTGTTCACTCTTCTGATGTCTCAGTATTATCAGGTGTGCCACAGGGGTCCGTCTTAGGGCCTCTGCTTTTTCTAATATTTATCAACGATCTAACTGAACACTTGTCTTGCCGTGTGAGGCTATGTGCAGATGATTGCTGCATTTACCACGAAATTTCACGTGAATCAGACAGTGAACAGCTACAAAGTGATCTGGACAACGTCATGTCTTGGTGTTCACCGTGGAACATGACACTCAATCTGTCTAAATGCAACAACCTCTTAAGATTCACGAACAAAAGGTGCCCCCTGATGGCAAGCTATGTCATGAACACAACACAGCTGTCCCTTGCGACAGAATATAAGTACCTAGGAGTCATTTTTTCCAGCAATCTGACTTGGAATGCGCACACTGATTTCATCGTAAGAATGGCCAGCAACGCATTAAACTTCTTGAGGGGTAACTTTAAACACGCACTGGCCAGCCTGAAAGAAACCCTGTACATGTCGAATGTGCGCCCACTTTTGGAGTACACGTGCAGCACTTGGGACCCTGTCACTAAGGTGAACATCGACGCTCTAGAGCGTGTGCAGCTGAGAGTGGCCCGTTTCGTCACAGGTGATTACGACTTTTCTAAAAGATCTTTTGGAAATCTGGAATACTTTAGGATGGCCTCTTCTTGAAGACAGACGTAAATTCTTACGTTTATGTCTGTTTCACAAAATTTTCCATGGTTTAACTGGACTTCGCAAAGAAAACTACATACTGAAGCCTACATACATATCTGCTCGCACTGACCACCCGCTAAAAGTGCGAGAGTTCGCTGCCAGAATTAACCTTTTTAAACATTCATTTTTTCTGCGATCGATTTGGGAATGGAACAAACTACCTGAAGAAATTGTCACCCTTCGTTGCTTTATTATGTAGGTCTATTTCTTTTATGTCCATCGCAGTGTTAATGAATTGTCGCCATTCTGCATTTTTCTGAAATTTATTACTTTTTTTGTATATGTATCTTCAATGTAATTATCTCCCCCCTACACTAATGCCCCAGGTGGGTGCTGTAGGCTTTGTAAATAAATAAAGGAGCTGCCTGAATCATGATCACTAGCACAGTTTAGATAGCAAATGGAACACAGTGTGCAGGTCAACAAATGTAAGGCCATTGGACCAAATGGGTATTAGGGGACACTGCCAAAGCCAACTTGTACCTTCCAGTCATGTCTTGCAACACTTGTACTGTAAAAGGAAAAAAAGATATTGTGCCAATAAGCTGTCCTCAAACCCAGTCAAGAGCAGCTAAGCCCCCTTTTGACATTCTGCAACCAAATGAGCAGCAAGATGTGGTTCATTTCAAAGAAAATGCTTCTGCATTGTCATGGCTACACAAGGCATGAAAAACCAGAGTTCTTCAATCATACCAGTTGCCAAACTGCGTTCTGAAATCTGGACAAGCCGACGGCCAAATCGGTGGAGGTTAGCAGACTGTCGCCCTATCTGGGAGCCGTAACTGGAAACGCTATACTCACAGGATCTCGGCGATGTTTATTGTATGAAAGTGGCGGCCACAAACGTTGGAGCACTGTAGCAGTTTGCTAATGGCTCTCTTATCACGCGGCTAAAGACGGGCAAAAGAAAGGAGCGAGAGATAGAAACGCCTTACATTGCAATTCGCCTACACTTTGATCGTCAACTTGCACCATACGCTTTTTCGCTTGCAGACGACACCACGACGCGCTCTGCATTAAAAGCCTTGTGCTGCTGTGTTAACACATCGATGCTGCAGTGGCTGTAGTCATGTGAACTAAATTCCACTGGTGCGCGCTTTGTGCTGGATTCCCAATGACACATCGACATTCAAAGACGAAAATAATTGAATTATTCACCGAAAATCATCCACTGTTCGAATAGCTTTCTTGTTCTTTCACCAGCGGCCTCGGCAGCCGAACAGACGATTTCCTGCTTCTTTCGTGAGAGCAGTTAGCACGGACAAAACGCTTCGTGAACCCTCAGTGTTCTTGCAGAAGCAGAAGCGACGGTACAAGGTCAGTGAATTTCCTTGCTCTGCAGAAGACGCCAGTGATGCCAGAACCACGGCTAAATTGACGGATGTTCTGTGTACGTAACATCGTTTGCATGAGGCTCGTTTCATTGACACGGCGGAGCTTTCTGTGCTCCATAACACAAAACACACTAACCTGCCATTTATTAGTTGGTTTCTGTGTCGACAGATGGCGTGACAATCTGCTAACCTCCGCAGTTTTGGTACTTGGCGTGTCCGGATTTTGATACATGGGGCCTATGGGGAGTTTGGTAACTGGCATGATTGAAGAACTCTGCGAAAAACCTGGAATTGGAAGGCAGCCTGTCCTGAAGCAAACCATGCGTGCGCAAAATAAGAAAGATCTGCTGCAAGAGCTTCGTCTGGCCCAGCACAAAGGGGTGCAATATAACCGATAGTGGACTCAATAAATAGAAACTGGTTAAAAGGACGTGCCGTCAATGTGGCTGGATTTGTACATGGCTAATCCATACC
This sequence comes from Hyalomma asiaticum, assembly GCA_013339685.2. Taxonomy (NCBI): domain Eukaryota; kingdom Metazoa; phylum Arthropoda; class Arachnida; order Ixodida; family Ixodidae; genus Hyalomma; species Hyalomma asiaticum. The sequence continues at coordinate 23,640 of JABSTT010002202.1, read as the reverse complement.
TTTACATGTCTCATAGTAGCAATGAAAACAAAATTCTCGTTAACTGGAACATATCACCCATGTTCCTCAAAGGTCAACTGTGGCGATCTTTCGAGGTCAATGGATCTCAATTAAATTTGCTGGGTTGGTTTCATGGTACACTTCCATCATACATGGAAGATTACGTGTTCAAAAAGCAATGTTTACTGGTACCTCAAACAGCCCACCTGGCTTTCTACAATTGACAACACTGTGTGCATGTCAACCTAGGCAAAGAGACGGAAGTGCGTGGGTGCTACATTAAGGCCTTCAAAATTGGCACGCGCCACTCCAACTCTTGGAGGCCGTAGCCATGGCAAAGCGTGTCGCAACATTACCGACAGGGAAAGGACTCGTACACTGTCACACCTTCCAGAAGGTGAATTGACTTGTGTGACGTCCTTATTTGGTCAGATTTCAGTTTTGTACCTTTTCTGTAGGGGCTGCAAATATTAGAATATTTTTCAAATAGTGGTTGCTATTCAATTTGATTCAAATTTGCTGTTTCGTGGAGTTGCAGTGGTGCATTCTTGCATGTACGCCTCACTGCATAACACCCGTGTATTGCGGCAGAGCTAATGCTTGCGTACTGCAGCGAAGTTAATGCGTACTGCAGCGAAGTTAACTTGTGCATATGTACACACAGTTCTTTAAGGACTTGCCTATTGTTCCTCTACGGACGACATTATGGCAGTACACTAATTTTTCTTTTTTTTCCCATTTGTGGAGGTACATATTTCTCAATTTAACATGGCATTATTGAAATAATATTCAAACATCACTAAAAATATTCAATTTGATTTCACATTACACTCAGAAGTTTGCTACATTTTTGCTCATTAAAAATTATTTTCCACGTGCTAGGGGTGTCACAGGAACATATATTTGCCACCACCATGCCATTGTAAAAAGATAGCTGGAGCCGAGCTTTTAAGTCATTCCAGCAGCATTCAACTATATGCGAGAAAAACAGTGAACGTTGTGCATACACAACTGCAAGACTTGAGCATAGTCATAATCCTAGGTGTGTGCACCCAGGCATCTACACTGCACAATTTGTAAATACATGCACACTAGACAGTTACTGCCTACGGCAGCATGACAACTTTTGCCAATCATTAGCATCGATAATATTGCAACAGCAGCATGCGCATCTCCAAGCAAAAGTCATTTCTTAGGAAATGTAGTAGATGGTGTTTGAAACACCAACCTGTTGGTCCGCGGGTGCAAGCACCACTCCTACCAAAGAAGCAATTTTTTTTCCATGTACTGTTCAGTGATGTCACCGTTTTAATACTGCTTGTACACCCTTGCCATTTTCTAGTATCGCAGGAGTATCTACATGGCATATGACAGGACTGACAGCATGAGCCAGTGTGCTAAACCTTCATCCATGGTGTGAGTGTCGCCTGCCATGCTGTTCTCATGAGTAAAAGTAGCTTAAAGGGCCCCTAAACTACCCGTTACATTTTCTTCGAACATTTCAAGTTAACACACGCATCAAGTTGAGAATGCCGTCACGATGAAGGATGTCAAATGCGGCAGCACTACGCGCCACGCCACAAAGTCGAAAAACAATCTCGTGCGCCTCGCCGGCCATTTCTGGCATACCAAAGTTAGCCGCGATGACATTGTGGCTTTTGGTGATGTCAGAAGAGTGCGTGCTCCCTGCCTGCTTGTTTTTCCTCGTCTTGTGTCGTTCATATGGTGTTTGCGTGTGCATGCCTCTGAATTCGTAACTGCGCTGCACACGCATGTGCTAGTCAGGTACAGCAGACTAGAAACTGCAGCAACTGTCAGAACACAACGGATAGCTCTAACGGAGAGCGTTGGCACAGCACCAAAAAAACTTGCGCGAAAGTGGGAGCCCGGCAGAAGCGCGTCATCGGCGATGTAAGTCACGTGACATTCGGAGGAGCACTCGGCAAGGAGGTGGCACCGCCAAGCGGCCGGTGGGGCACAGGAAAGAGCGAAACAAGCAAGCATCGCGTTTTAATAATCAAACACGTGTAACTCCACTATTTCAGCACCGTTTCGAAAAATTCTTGCGGCTACGTGTTCATTGCTGACACCGGCACAAAAGCAACACCACAATTAAATTTTTACCTCTGGGTGGTTTAGGGGCCCTTTAAGGCTGCCTGCCTAATCCTGTTTGTACATAAAGAACTAGCAGACTTAAAATCATGGGATATGTGAAGCGCAAATGAAACATTATTTGTGCCTTTCAAAAAAGGGGGCAAGCATGTGACCTTCTAATGCAGCAGATTATGTAAAGTAGAAGCTGCTCTACAGGCAGTGCTCAAACATTGAAATTTATGGCTAACTTAAGCACATACGTCTCGTTCCAGTGTTCACTTGTATTACGTTGATGCAACAACAGGTTGTGCACTCACACTGACGGGGCCCTGCAATACTTTTACTTTTTAACATACCATGAAAACACTGTTGATCAATCATAAGGGCTTCTCTGTACTTTTTAGCCAAATATTGTCACACTACCTGCAGCAGGAAATTCAGAATTTGGTTTCAAAACACATCTGGAAAGTGCCCTATCATTAACAGATTCCCATATGCAGTTGCTGCGGATGCCATCGGGTGGCGCTATGTCCCCGAAGAGATTGTGGGCACAAACTTGTCACTGCTGAAGTAAGGTCACGTCACTTGCTAGTTTGGCTTTTTCACCCCCCTTTGTGTAGGTTCCACTGCAGTTGTCGCGATAAAAGGATAGAGAATGCACTAAGACAGTACAATTTACCTCATACTTGATGCTGTAATTCCACTAATATCCAGTGGATTTAATTTTTTGCAGCAGGCATTCAGGAGCGAGCTTACTGCCTCATGAACTGGTGCCAGTCGAGGATTACTTGGGAAAGTGTAGCAGGGCCCCCTTAAAGCCTGCATCGCCTTTAGTAAGCATGTTTTCAAGAACATGTCATGGCTAGTGTGAGCAATTGCACATACAAGTTGTTAAAATACAATTTTTACTTGTCACATTTCATTGCCTGATATATCCTACTGTATTTGCCTCCCTTATGATGTACTCCCTTGCAATTCCACCTTTAGTAGAATTGCAAGGGAGTACCATCATAAGAAATCTATTCCTACAACATTGCCTTTTTGGTAGGAGCCTCCCTATCCGCCACCTGGGAGACGCGCTCTCTAGCAGCCAGGTTCTGCCGAGAGAAACATGTTCTGGCACTGCCAGATGCAGGAATACCCTGCGGCCTTTCATAGATCACAATATACAGCACTAGAACGTACACACAACAAACAAGATTGCATGGTAATGCTTAAAACATACTTACCCAACCAACATACATTTGCTGAGCTTGAAGGGACAAGCCATTCCTGCAGTCTCTTTATGACCTGGACATAACAAATCTACATTTACAATGCACTAATACTTACCTAAACACCTCCTATGAAGTTCTACTATGCTAGAAAGTGTCTAAGCTGCATAGAGGTGATTACAAAAGATGCAACCTCCACACGCGAGCCCTACAAGCAGTACTCGTGTCTGCTCATATAATACTCTGTACCCAATCTATCAGCTGTTCGATCCATACATCATCAGTTCTTCAGCACTGCTTTCATTATTGGCTTGGTCTTCTCTTGCATATCTGCAGTGCACATAGCAGGCCTGCAGGTGTCTCTCGCGCTCTAACGCACACACCATACAGGCAGTGCTCGTGTGCACGCTGAGGAATGCCACAGAAATATCCTCCGGGCTGCTATGGTCAATCCCATTTCAAAGAAAGTTGCACATCATAGGGCTGATCAGCTGTGTGACCCATACACAGTCGGGTCTTCTTCAGCGCTGCTTTTGTCATTGGCTTGATCTTCTCTTGCATATCTGCAGTGCACATAGCAGGCCCGCAGGTGTCTCTCGCGCTCTAACGCACACACCATACAGGCAGTGCTCGTGTGCACGCTGAAGAATGCCACAGAAATATCCTCCGGGCTGCTATGGTCAATCCCATTTCAAAGAAAGTTGCACATCATAGGGCTGATCAGCTGTGTGACCCATACACAGTCGGGTCTTCTTCAGCGCTGCTATTGTCATTGGCTTGATCTTCTCTTGCATATCTGCAGTGCACACAGCAGGCCCGCAGGTGTCTCTCGCGCTCTAACGCACACACCATACAGGCAGTGCTCGTGTGCACGCTGAAGAATGGCACAGAAATATCCTCTGGGCTGCTATGGGCAATCCCGTATCAGAAAAAGCAGTAGCTTTTGCAGGCCTAGATGTCTTCATCAGAAAAATTGCAAATTCACTTTCTTCGAGAACTCTTTGGGCAGTAGTCGTGGTCGCTCCCACTGTGTATAAATATACCTTCCTCTCCACCAGTGATCAGCTGTTGCTTTATAGATTCTTGTTGTAGCAGTGTGGGAACATGCGTGGATGCAGCATGAACTCTTCCTTTTTTCATTCCATATCGTGGCTGCTTTTCAACACTTTTGTTAGGAGGCACTGTTCTTGTCTTCTTGCTTGCAGGCTCCTGTGGTGAGCTGTCCAGCTTGTGTTTGGCAATGAACTTCATGAAATCATCATATATCGCTTTACATTCTTCTGGAGGCCTTTCTGGAATGATTTTCATTGCTTTCTGAAAAGCAGCTTCCATAGAAGTCTGCAGTGCCCCCACTGTCTTTTCTTGGACTCCTTGGGTCGCATTAAGCACAATTTCATGAGCAGCGTCCATAAGGGAGCCTGGGTCATTGATGGAAAGGAAGTAGTCGCTGCCTAGGTCAGTAGAGGTGCTTGCTTTCTCTTCAAGATTGAGTGGAATGCCTTGCTGCAGGTGTTGCGAGGCCACTGCATGTATGTGCTTGCACATGTGTGCATATGTCACATGGTCAAGGCACGAGCACCTGTACATATTGTGGCAGGCCTGGCAGTACTCGCAGTGGAGCTCACAACCACTGCACACCTTGTCTGTCCTTTGCACTGTGTGCCAGAAATTCTGCAAGCTTTTAGACTTCACTTGCCATTCTCCTTCTCCAACTGCCTTAATGTCCGATTCAGGAAACTCCATGCTTGCCTTGTGCTTCTTGAATAGGTCAGTCTTGCGGCGGTCCGAGGCACCCTTGACAAATGCTATACCTCTCTTGTAAATTTTGTCAGCAGTCATGGTGAAAAGCACCCAGATCAGCTTGTCTAGCCGTCTGTTATCCTTGCTTTGCAAATACCCGTGCTTCAAGGTCCTGTGCATTGCCTCAAGGTAGTTGTTCGTTGTTAGTCCAAGGCACTTCCTGTAGCAAAGAGCCCATTGCTCTGCCCTTTTGGCATAGGTGTTTTCAAAGTACTTAATTATTGCTTCCAGTTCTTGCCTTTCCTTGAGGGGGAGGTTCTCCATATCATGCCGCTTTGACAGAGTGAGTTGAAAACCTTCAAGCAACTGTTTGAAATTCTCACTGTCTGTACACTTCAAGAGAGTCGTCAAAATCTCTCTCACCGATTCTTGTATCTTTTGGTTGGTGACCATATTAAGGTGCTTATTCCAGTTCCGCATGACATGCCATGAACAGAGCAGTCGGTGTTGCACAGAACCCATCACTTGCTCCCATGCATTTCCATAAGCTGGGGCATCGTCTGACATAAAGGCCTTGCAATGTATCACGCTTACCTTTTCTTTGATGGCCTCAAAAAACCGCACCATAGTTTCTGTGTCAACTCTTTTAGATATTAAGTAAGCACATGGCATTCCAGATCCATCCTCAGAAACTGTTAGCAAAGTCGTTAGGAAAAACTTGTACATATTTGTGCCGTGCGTCGAGTCAATGCAGAGCTTCTCAGTACCAAGCTTTTGGAGGAGTTTCCGCTGAGGTACAGTCATAAGGGCGAGCTCAAAGTCTTCTTCGTAGCTTGATAATTTATCTTGCTTTTTGAAGTACAGCAAAGGTGAGTCTTCTCCTTCTGCCTCCATTTCTTTTACCCAAAATTCAACACTCCTGAAGTCATTGGCATCTCTCTGCTCTTTTTTGCCGATTTTATACTTATCTCGAATATTGTGCAGGTCCTTTGTAGTGATAAGCTGCCACCTTGATGGTTCATTACTGCTACCAGCTGTCTCAGCTCGAATCTTGGCTACAATAGTATTTAGTGGCACTCCCTGAGCCAAATGACCTGGAAAAGCATAAAAGAGGAAAAAGCTGTGCAAGCTGCACATACCATTCATCTACAAGGCCCCCCTTGCCCAATATAGAGCCCAGTATTTCATATTGGGTGTTGTACGAGTCGTTCAGGTTTTCCAACCTTATTTCCATGGCTACACATGTAACAAACACTTCTGCAACCCTTACTGATCATATATTGTACAATATTATCAGCGGATACCTTTGTTAGTACAGATTTACCGAATCATTTTCCAGTGCTTTTACTTGCATTAACACCTTAAACTGTCCTGTCATACAGCAACACAGGGTACAGAATCTTGCTTCAAGAAAAACTTTACAATAAGCAGACATGCAAACATACTGTATGAATGCTTGAAGAATGTGATAACGTAGCCAAGCCCATAGTGCTCGAACTATTAATGCTGAAATCCTCTTTGGCCAGTAATGCCACACATGCTTAAAGGCTGGCAAATGCCTATAGAAATGTACAGATTGTGCTGCCGGGCATTAGATACAATCGTGTTCTTGCCCCTCCCCTCTATAATGTACTGCATGTACCTTGACGGTTCTTCAAGTAAATAAAATAAATAAATACAAACAATAAAGCTTTAAAAACACTCACCTGCGAGCACTTGAGTCTCCGCACTGGAGAGCCTTTGGTGTTCGACATTGCCTCGAGGATGGCCGTAATGTTCCTTTTGAAATGTTACATACACTTTGCCATCTCTCTCTGTAACTTGCAGTGATGCAAAACAGTGCTGGCCTATTTTGCAGGAGCCTTGAGTCTTCTTTCGTCGCTGTCGTTGCTCAATGGGGGTACACCTGTATTTCCCAGACCGGTGACAATAAAAATATTGCTTGACAACTCCTTGTGCACGTTCCTTCTTTCCGGAGAATGCGCTGAAAGTGTTGCCAGTCTGTCTTTCCATATTATCTTTCCACGTGGAAAATTCTGTAATGAACAGCAACATAAAGCATAAAGCTATGCTCACTTCATACAGGGTTGGTTTCCCTGTTTATAATGCCCATAATACAAGCATGCGATGGCATGCATCTTAATCTTCAATACTAAAGATTTGAATGTGTCATGCCGCTTTTGCAAGCTATACTCAAGCAAGTGATGTTGGCATCACTAACAAAAGTGAGAAGAAGCATGCAGCAATATTGTTTTTACAAGCACTGTAAAAACAGTCATTTTTAAATATTAGCAAATGTCACACTTGCGTAAAACCGTGATAATGGCTACATTAGGTCTGCAATTTGAAAAAGCAATGAAATTCTGCAAACCTTCAAACTCAACAACCCAAGTAGTGCTAGCCAGAGTTCTATATATTCACATGCTAATGACACTTGGGGTGTTCCTTTTAGCCATAAAATTCAGGAACTGTTCTAAAGGGTTCTATGGCAATGCTCCCATGATGGCATGTTTGGTACTTGACGGGCCTATTGCTTGGCTCAGCCGTGACCTGCTGCCTTTATTTCCAATGGCAGTGCAAAGCCATGCCTGCACATGTGCAGGTAGCTTGCCTTGCATCTATTTTTTGTGCCACCAGCGGGACCTTATAGTTGACAGTCTGCATTTGTCCCTTGTTTTTGTGCCTGCATGCCCAACTTATCTCAACGAAGCCAACCTAAAGTGGACTGACACCCAAGTGTCAGCTCCCCGTAGCCCAAATACTTGGGTTTTGGACAGCAACCCTATGAACTACAAGCTACAACAAGCACAGGAAACCTAACGAAGGACATCAAGTAGATGCCCTAATTAGGAGTGGTTCTAAGGGTGCCAAAAGATGTCCATGCTTTGAGCATGCTTTGCAGTGCAGCAACTGATGTGCTGCACAGAGGTGTGTAGAGCATAGAAAACCATCATGAAAATGCTCGTGATAAAAGCTTTAATTTACTTACTACCAGAACATTTAGATCAATTCACAGCTTCGTTGAGACGTACTCATGAAACCAAATTATTGCATACATGTCTAGAATCTGAAAGAACAAAAACTTGTATAAAAAATAGCTATTTGGCGGAGGCCACGTACATATTTATAGTACCGTGCTTGCACGACCCACAGCTTTTAATGAGACCCCAGAACTTCCGTTCATCCGGGTTGGGCTAGGTCAACACAAACGCACAATGTCCTAGTAGACGACTAGTACGCTGGGCACAAAAGCGCGCTGCAGCGCCACGGTGGGGGGGGGACGACTTGCCGCCTGCACCCCGGAGGCGACGCAAGGAGTTCATAAGCAAACAAGGTATAAACGTTGCAGCATAGAAGCGTTGCCGTGTTGCGTTGCAGCCGTGCGGCATCCTTGTTCCCCCCCTTCTTTTCCATGCCGAGCGCATTGGCTTCTTTACGCGCGCTCGCGCTGCACCGCGCATTGGCGCTTGCCCACTCGCACGTGGCGCGCCTTGCGTTGTTGATAGGGCCTACGCGATTCATTGTTGTATCGTTTATTTCGATGTGTGTTTTAAGTGGTTTACTGTGATCACTTGCGGCGTTTTGTGACCGACAAGCATTCGTTTTTCCATAGCTATCCGAGCGCTCACGCCACGGCACTTCTTGGGGTGAACCAACTAGCTGGCCTAGTAGGAAAGGGTCCATGATAGTGAAGCGCGAAAAAACACTGGGACAACGCAGAGAAACGCACAGGACGAGCGCTCGTCCTGGTGTTTCTCTGCTTTGTCCCAGTGTTTTTTCGCGCTTCACTAGCATGGTTAGTTCTTAGGGGTGACCATGCATGGCACAAGCATGTGTTAGCAGAGAGCGAATAAACGCTCAGAGGATATATCATAGCACATATGAGCTCAAATTACGAGGCCATACGCTTCGATCCGACTCAGTAACTCGTTCCCACTGGCGCATAATAGAGAGTTTTAGTGCAGCTTAAGTTGCGCCCCGCTAAAAGCTAAAATTTAGCGGGGTCAGACTGCGCATGCGTACGCACGCTATTCCAGCTTTGCGTTTAGCGATCGCTCGCTATTTTCCTAATTTAGCGGAGACGCAAAACGCTCGCTAAGTGTGTTTAGCGCGAAGAACATGGCGGCTCCCTACAACTGGCGGCTGCCCGTTTCGCATCTATCATGTCGCCTTGCTGCGTTCTGGGACTAGCTGATTCACAATAAATCGTGTTGCTGGTTTTCGCTTTGAGAAGACAACGATCTTTTCGCTGTGGATTCTAGTTTGACCACATTACACATGCACAACGAAAGCGAAACTCTGCCTCGTCAGACTACAGCAACACTTGTGCAATTATTATTGCACGATGTTCTTATTATTGTTTTTGCGCTTGCGTTGCTTTTTAAGTTACTAACAACGGCTGACGGTGTTGACGCTTTCGCTATTCGCATTTAGATGGCGCAGCGAAGGTTTGCGTGCCTTGAGTTGTGCGGCGCGTCGTGGTCTCGCGCAATACTAAAGAGCTATGGAACGCTATCGAATAGCGCTCCGCAAAAATTTAGCGAGCGTGACTCGCAAGCGCTAACGCAAAAATTTTCCGCAATACTAAACCTACCTAATGAGCCGAGCTCCGTCAATTTAGGCGCAGCCAGGCTACAAAGTTGACAGTAATGGTTAGCGCTAAGACTAATGAATGTAGCTTCAATGTATGGAGCACTTGGTCCCGGTCAAGCTGTCCTCGTCGTTCATTAGAGAGATTTAGTATTGCGGAAAATCTTTGCGTTAGCGTTTGCGAGTCACGCACGCTAAATTTTTGCGGAGTGCTATTCGACAGCATTCCATAGCTCTTCAGTATAGCGCGAGACGACGACGCGACGCAAAACGCAAACCTTCCCTGCACCATCTAAATGCAAATAGTGAAAGCGTCAAAGCCGCTCTAACTCTGAGGCGTATCGGCCGTTGTTAGTAACTTAAGAACAACGCAAGCGCGAAAGGAATTATTAAAAAGAACATCGAGCAATAATAATTGCATAGGTGTTGTAGTCTGCCGGGCAGAGTTTCGCTTTCGTTGTGCATGTGTAATGTGGTCAAACTAGAACCTACAGCGAAAAGATCGTTGTCTTACCGTCGGTTGTCTATTAGAGAAGCAAGAATACTCAAAGCGAAAACCAGCAACACGATTTATGGTGAATCAGCTAGTGCCACAATGCAGCAAGACGACACGATAGATGCGAAATGGGCAGCCGTCAGTTGTAGGGGGCCCGCCATGCTCTCCGCGCTAAACAAACTTAGCGAGCGTATTGCGTCTCCGCTAAATTCGAAAAATGGCAAGCGATCGCTAAACGCAAAGCTGGAATAGCGTGCTACGCACGCGCAGCCTGACCCCGCTAAATTTTAGCGTTTAGCGGGGAGCAACTTAAGCTGCACTAAAACTATTACCGTTCTCGTGCTGTTCGTGCGGCGTGTATAACGAAGTGCCCCAAGTTCACACGCTCCTGCATGCAACCTGGCTATCCATCACTTTGGGTCTTGTCAAGTGCCCTTCGTAAGTCGTAAGATATTTTCGCTGCACTGTGTATTTACGCATAACACGAGAATGCGACAGTACAAACTTGCTTGCACGATTTGCAAGAACCAATTAGCTCTAGAATACATTCGGCGCGGCTACGCGGTGACGCTCCATAATGCGTCGTTTTGTTTCAGCAGCGGCGAAAGGCGTAGAACTGTAATTTTCATTCGTTAGCCCACAGGATGAGCAGCACCGCAAACTTCCACTGCGTTCCACTTCGTATTGTCTGATGTGCGAAAGAGGAACTTTAGGGTTAACTGCAGAAAACGTGCGAAAGAGGAACTTTAGGGTTAACTGCAGAAAAACGTTCCCTATACTTACCCGCCATTGTGTCGAACACCAGGCTCTCTACTTCTTCCTTGAAACCGTGTTCCTTGACGTGATGTCTTAGTAAATCATGCAGCTTCCCGAAATGTGTAGGCTGTTGTGTGCACAGGTCGCACGTAAGCAAACCTGTTCCACTGCGGATCCGGGCGAGGTTGTCCTTCAGGAGTTGCAAGGCGTCTTCGCCATGAACGCATTTCACGTGTCTCCTCAGGTTACTAACGTTGGAGAACTCTTTGCTGCAGAAGTCGCAGGAAGGCTTGCTATTTCCATCAGTTGAGACTGAAACGGTGTCACCCGACAACTCGAAGAAAGAAGCGCTACTGCTTGTAGGGCTCGCGTTTACGGTATCATCTCCCAGTGGTATCGCAGGCACAGAAGCTTGGGCCATATCGTCGGCAGTCAACGATCTCGCAGCCATCGCATAGCAAGGGTTTGACTAAAAAGTCGAGCCTGCAGACGTTCGCGCACAGCTTAAATACAAGGAGCTCAACTGCAGAGGGCGCGCGGATGCCCGAAGCCCTTTGCTAATTGGACGCGACTGACGTCAGGCCCTTGAAGCTCACATACGTCACACCGCTAGACACTAACGGTTTTCTTTGTGTTTAGTGTGTCCGCTTTGCTGCTCAGTAACGTCTTTGTCGTGAGATCGCTCGACTCCGCCATACTCAGAAACGAGAGGCGCCGCGACATCCGCGTATTTTCAACTGATCAGGCTTGTTCAACTGCGCCGTGCTTGTGTGCGTGCGTGTGCAATGCAATACCTGCGTGGTATAACGCTTGGCGACAGCCAGTTGAAGTTTTTAACTAGGTCACGTCTGCGTTTGTCGCCGTCCGTCAACGTATGCACTTTTAGCTTTGGCGGCTATGACGCAACGCGACTGTCTAGAGCAGTCCGAAGAATGCGCTTCAGCCGCATGGACTTTGCGGTGCTTTACGTCGGGGGGAACGATTTAAGTCACGTCAACGCAGATCCCCAGGCGATCAGCAACAACATCAAGGTACGTAGTACTTCATGTGTCCTCCGAAAATTCCTCTTCGTGACCATGCCGACGTACGATTTTTTTTTCTAGCGTTCGTTGTCCATCTCTGCAGCGTAACTGGCGTTCACGCAGTGCTTCCTTCGCACTAGTAGCTTTTCACGCATCCCTTGAAGCAATATAGCTGAGTGGGCCTCCCGGTCCGTGTGTGTGCTGGGACATATTTCGTAGATATAAACTGCTGTGGTTTTTATTCCGACGCCGCTCTGAAAGCGAACCTTGCGACTTTCATCGTGCCATTTTGTGTGCATGTTCTTTTGTGTACGTAACTCGCCGTTCGTGTTCATTTCTTGCATCTTAGATAAGGTGACCGTATCCCGCGGTCTCTGAAAGCTAGGCGGTAGGGGGAACGACATGTCATGTACACTGAGCATTAGCATACACATTCTGTTAGTACACTTGCAACACGCAAAGTTTCCCTAACTCATCCACGTTTTAGGGGCGAAGCTCCTTAGGGCGTGGGTCTGTCCTTCCCTCGATGTTTGTAGCCACCTCTAGTTCGTGAAGTGCTCACTAGATGGCGTGATGGCCACCTCAAGTTCGTGAAGTGCTCACTAGACGGCGTGATGAGTGCTCGCTGATCACGCCTCGCCGATGAGAATGGATTTCGAGTAGACAGGCGTTTAGACGATAACCTATTTGTTCTTACTCAGTGTATAGAAATGTCTAAAATAGAGAGGAGGCCGTTGTATGTGGCTTTTCTAGACATCACTGGAGCGTATGACAATGTTAATCAGGAAATATTGTGGGAAATTTTGGAAGGAATGGGCATAGGCGACGATTGCGTACAGCTTTTGAGGGAAACATATCGAGAAAATACAGTTTGCATAGAATGGGAAGGAATCAGTAGCAGAGAGAACGTTGATATTAGCAAAGGGCTGAGACAGGGATGTCCTTTATCGCCGCTGTTATTCATGCTGTACATGGTTAGAATGGAAAAAGCGTTAGGAGATAGCAACATTGGTTTTAATCTGTCACACAAACAGGGCGGCGTGATGATTGAGCAGATGCTTCCGGGTTTATTTTATGCTGATGATATTGTCTTATTCGCGGACAGTCGAGATGATATACAACGGCTGGTGAATATATGCGGGAAGGAAGGCGAGGCTCTAGGACTAGGATTTAGTGTAACAAAATGCGGATTGATGGTATTCAATGACCCCAACGACCAGGCGGTATCCATACAGGGCCAAGAAATACCGAGAGTAAGCGAATACAAGTACCTTGGCGTATGGGTAAATGAGGGTGATAGATACATGAAGGTACACGAAAAAGCCTTGGCAGCAAAGGGAAAGAGGAACGCAGCAATAATGAAGCACAGAGCGTTATGGGGACACAATAGGTACGAGGTGCTTAGGGGTCTGTGGAAAGGGGTAATGGTACCGGGGCTTACATTTGGGAACTCAGTGGTGTGCATGAGGCCAGAGATGCAATCGGGAATGGATGTGGATCAAAGAACTGTGGGACGCCTCGCGTTGGGTGCTCACGGGAAAACGACAAACGAGGCTGGGATGGGCGAGTTTTGGGATGATATGGGATGGGCGAGTTTTGAGGCAAGGGAAGCGCAGAGCAAAATAAGGTTTGAAGAGAGGCTAAGGAATATGAAAGAGAGTAGGTGGGCAGTGAAGGTGTTCCGCTATTTATATAGAAAGAGCGTTGACACGCAGTGGAGAAAGAGAACTAGGAGGCTCACCAGTAAATATACCGCTCTAAGAGAACTGACAGCAACAAAGAGCGTAAAAGGAAAAGTCAGAGAGGCGGAGAAGATTTACTGGAGGGCAGCGATGGAAAAAAAACCGACTCTGAATAACTACCGAGAGGGCAAAAATGAAATAAAGAGGGAGGCATTTTATGATAATTCAAGAGGAAGCGCTTTATTGTTTGAAGCGAGATCGGGCTGCCTTAGAACGCGTAGTTATAAAGCGAAATTCAGTAAAGAAGAGGAAAAATGCACATGCTGTGAGGAAGATAGGGAAACGACGGAGCATGTTCTGATTGAATGCGTAAATATCCACCCAGGTGTACGTTTGGGCACCACCCTACAGGAAGCCTTGGGATTTAGGGCGAACAACGGGAAGCTGAACATAGCCGCGATTGAAATAAGTAAGAGACGGTTAGAATACTGGTGGCAGAAAACTAGAGAGAACGGACAAAAATAATTATAGGGAAAAATATGGACTTTCTGCCATAAGGGGCAGGGAACTGGGCTATGAATTTCCGTTTTTTGCTATAGTATGATCGATTTGAGTGAAGTAAATTTAAAAGGCATGAGGAAATTTTAAAGAGAGAGAGAGAGAAAAAAAAGTTCTTAAGTCTTCTTACGAGCCTGGTGGCCCACATGTCACCGCCCCGTTACAAAGGGGACGCTCATAGCATCCATCCTCCATCCATCCATCCATCATTCAGATGTATGGGAACGCGTAGTATGGGAGTCTGTCTGTCCGTCCTTCCGAGCGCTGCTGCTTAGCTAGTACGTGAATTGATTGATCAATAGATGGCGCGGATGCGCTCGCTGCATGCTCAAGCATGATAGGAGCGCGCTAGATGGCGACACACAGTGTTTGTCACATATTTGACGTACTGGGCAAGATTCACGGTTTTTACCAATGAACATCTGGAGCTTCGCCCACTCATCATCATTCACTCAGTGGATATGCGTGGATCTTTTTTTTCTTTTTCCTGGCCAACGCGCACATTTACTGCATATTGCTTGAATGAATCTTTCTTAGCAATCCATCACTGGTAATGTGTCAATGGTACTGCTCACACGTCGTGTGCACTCACTGTGACCAACATCATTGCTTTTATGTGCAGCCAAATGAACTTGCACTTTCTCTGTAGTCCAGACCTTATTCATCGAAGAAGACACCCTTTCTAATGTTAGGCAGGCTAGCCACTTAGCAAACATCTTCATTTTGAACTATCAGACAGACAAAATCCGGACAGCCGTGCCACAAAATCTCATATATCCCAGTCTGAGCGTTCTGATCAAGAAGACATGAATAGCAGGCTCGCAGGCAAATGCCTGCTGGCTAGCTATGACTCCCAACACGACTTCCAACACTGTCCCACAAGCACGCCGCGGGACGCCGAAACCACAGCCTCAAAAGTGGGACATGTCCCGCCTAAATCGGGACGTCTGGTCACTTTAACCTTAGGGCCGCAGTAACATCACAGACACTGAACGACTGCCAATACTGTTCCCACATGCTGATTACCACTGTTATCCATACGCAAACTTTGCATTCTTTGAGTATGCATGCTGTTTCCCAGAAATAAAGTGCTAACCCAAGGGGTTGAAGGTTTGGGTACCACACTCTAAAACTGCCGATTATATATTATATAACCGTATATGAACCGTAAAGTGTTTTTGCAATGCATCCTGCATACTGCAGGGCTGTGTTTATATATACACGTATTGAGGAATTGGTTCTCAATGCATATTGTGAAATAAAAGAGCAAACACGGCTAACAGTTTCCACTGCGGGAGCAGGAAGCAGTTCTGCCGTCGAAACTGTTAGCAATAAAGTAATGGATAAGTAAAGGAGTAAAAGATAACCGGAAAGTTGTGTTTGTCCTTATATATATTGGAACAACTACACTGCCGTAGGTATGCGCCAACGCAGACAAAGTTGAAGGTGAACGCGCTTTTGGGCTGATCGTGGCGATGAAGACAATGTTCGGTTCATTTCGGACGACCCATAAAGTGTTTTTGCTTGTGCTGTTCCTGTACCTTGTTGTGCCTTGCGCCTCATTGATTACACATCGTTACAGTGTGCGTGTCTGCGTGTGTGTCATTCCATATCAACTGTAACAGGTTGTTTTTCAACCACCTCTCCAACCTTCTGCGTTTGTCGCCGTCCGTCATATGGCCGAGAGCTTTCAGCTTTCTTGGCCATATCGGAGTGTTGCATCGTTTTAGCGAGACATTTGAAGCTAGATTACTCAAACTTTCACTTTCACTTTTATTCCTTAAGGACCCCACTGGGGGGTATTTGTTACACAAGGGGTGGGTTACAAGGTATACAACATCGTGAACACTGGTGTTACATGGTATACTGAGATGTGATTGCTTCCATGAAGGCAGATGGGCTTGAGGTAGAAGCAATATTTTGCGCAAGGCCGTTCCAGTCTTTGGCTGCTTAAGGGAAAAAAGAAGATGAGAAGGTGACAGTACACGCCTGAGGAGGGGCAACGTTTAAGGGGTGACCAATGCCATAGGATATGCGTGATGGTGGCAAAATATACGGCGCTTGATTAAGCACGCTGTCGTAGAACTTATGGAATAATGATAAACTAGCAATGAGACATCGATTGGAAAGTGCTTGTAAGCCAGATTCTGCTTTCAGAGATGTTATGCTGATATCATATGAAAAGGCGGAATGGATGAAACGAATGGCACGATTCTGGAAGGCCTCAAGGGCATTTGTGAGGCACATCTGGCGAGGTTTCCAAATGGCTGATGCGTACTTGTGACGATAAGTCATATGACTTGGAGTAACTATGGCAAGGTACACTGAATGATGGCAAAAGGGTGCCTACACAAATCCTGCACTGAGGTATTGTGCAGTGAAGGCGAAACAATGAGAAGCATTGTGCAGAATTGGGGTCGTTAAGTTCAAAAATTTTTTTTCTTCCTTAAAACAAAAATTACTCTTAAAACTTTGCGTGAATTACCCACAATGAGTTGTAGGCCATATTTTTACTTGGTCTTCGACATTGACAAAATGATGGCTCAATGTGATTTTTGTCAACTTTGTCGCTATTTATCTACAAGATATCAGCTTTACAAGCTCCCACAGTATTTTTATTGTTTAGTATAGGATGCAAGCACAAAGTATCATTATATTTCTCATAATCTAGCAGGTGCTTTTACTGAAAATTGCTAAATCTTGTATTTTGTGATGTTTTGTCATAAAAAGTAATGTAAATTGAAAAGATATGGCCAGACTATAGCAGTAATGAAAGACAGACACCTTAAGAATGAGCAAAGAATTGTACCAAATCAGTGGCTCAAAAGAGATAATTTTGTAGTTTGGTGTTTCAGTGTAAGTTCAAAGCACCCTCATGCGACAAGAAAATTTTTCCCGGGAAATGATGCTCAAATAAATACTTCCCACATGCAGACGTAACCAGATTGCAGGTAGTCGAAAAACAACCTGTTACATTTGATATAGATTGGCCAATATATACATATATTATTGTAGTGACGAGAACAGAGACAGCACCCGTTTGCTGGGCAGGCTGTTCTATTCTGCTTCCTTGCTGTCTTCCTCTCTGCTCCCACGCTCCTAGCACAAGCAGCCAAGCCACGGTGAAGCTCTTCGTCATCACACTCAGCCACACTGAGAGCTTAAGGACAACCAAGTAAAAGATTTCTCTTGTGGTCGGCACAGGCTGTGTCGCTCTGGGTGGTTAGGGCCCGTTTCGATTTGGCCTGGAGAAATGCGAAGAGAGCTCCTGGCTGGCAACATTGGCTCTGCAGCAGTGGCCGACTGAAAGTGATGCCTGGACCCACTATAGGAAATGGGTGATAGCCATAGCCATCCTCAGGGATGGTGCCAAGGAATGGCATAAATGTGAGGGCATCCTGGAACGAGTAATGCACACGTTTGATTGCCGCTTTCAGCTGCATTCACACCCACCATTTGGCCACTGCCCAGTCCAACCTCAACGCTACCGAGAATATAGCTCGAGGGGCACCACCCGGTAGTGAAGCTGTGCCCTGCGGCTCCTCTGCAGACAGCTTCATGAAATGCACTGCAGCACCAGACGGCGACACCAGCCATAAGATGTGCTGGGTGCTACCAAGCACGCATTCGATGCTGGAGGCTGCCATATGACCATCGTACCAGGAGCCAAGACCACCGATATCACTCCTGCTAAGGACCTGCTTATGCTGCCCTAGTCAGCCAAGTCACGTGTTGGTGGCAGGCCTTTTCACAGGGACCTTGTTGACTGTGTTGCTCGCGGCGGGACCACTGATGACGACTTGCTCGTGAAGCCCGCTTCCCACGAGTGCCACGTTGTCATGGCCAAGATGGCCCTGCTACATGCACCCCATTGGCAAAGTTCCACAAGATCAAGCTCTTCAAAAATGTTCTGACAGTGTCTACAATTTTAAGAGGACACGTGTTGCAATGCACAGCAGCGTGGATGCTCACCTCTGACACAGACGGTCCGACCCCAGCCCCAAGCTCTGCGAGATAGATCGCAGCGTGGTTATGGGAGAACTCCGTGGCCAGAGGCCCAATGTCGCCCACTCAGGATAATAACTACAGATGCCCAGGCAAACTCACAACGAGGCATATCCCAGCCACCACAGCACAGCCAGTGGTGTCCCCCAGAAATTTCTTGGACAGTTCGGGCAAACAGGAGGCGCCGTGTACAAGGGCAACCGCTGTGAAACAGCCAGTGCTGCCCCCAGAGGCATTGTCAAAAGTTCCACACACTCGCAGGTGCAGCTGAGTGCAGGCGCGAAAATTCGCGGTGGGGCTCAGGCACTCATGCTATGAGAACAGACGGAGAAAACACGAAGAAGCAGAATAGAATAGCTGATTTGAACAAAAGGCGCTGTGTCTCTGTCTCCTTCCGTAACTCTCTCTCTATATATATAGATTGTAATGTACGGAGAGAGACAGACACAGCGCCTTTGCCGCAGGCCGGCTGTTCTATTTCTTGTTTTCCTCTCTGCTTCCCTGTGCATCTGTAGCGCGAGCGCACAAGCTATGGCAGAGCTCATTGTCATTACACTCGGCCACGCTGCGAGCTTAGACAGATATAAAATGTTTCTCCGGCAGACGGCTGTGGCTGTGCCGCTGTGGGTGGTCTCGGCCGCGCCATGGTCCCCTGCCCTGGAGAACTCTGAAGATATCTTCCGGGGGCCAGCACTGGCTGTGTCGCATAGGTCGTTGCAGGTGTTGGTCGTGCTGCTGCGTCACTTGCGGAACCACCAAGGACACCTCCAGTGGGCGGCATTTGCTTTGCCATGGTGGTCTATGGTCTCGGCCACGCTGTGGCTTCACACGGCAGGTTGCCAGACATGTCTCTGGCAGGCGGTATCACATGCAATGTAGGGAAAGTTCCTTTCGCCTAATACTCCTCAGTCGTTGATCTGACGTCGCTGATCTGGCCTTCAGATGTCGCATACTTTGAGCTGCAGTGACGTGCGGTTCTCTTGTAAGTGCTCGCGATAAATGGACGAGCACTCTTGTTGTAGGGCAAGGTAACTTGTACTTCGACTGCGTTGTCGCTGCCAGGGTCAACAGAAAGCTGCACACAATAGGCCTTGACAATAAGCTGTGTGAAGCAGTGGCATCCAAGTTGTGAGGTTTGAGTTCCGTCTTCCAGCCATCGATTGACTGCAGATGTAGCGGCGGCTCCTTAAAGGTGGCTTCATCCTGGGTCGAGACCTTGCCATCTCGTGGAAGGACTTCGCAGGGCAAATGGGGAATGCGAGAACACTCGGCCAATGACTGCCACGGCAGCCTTAGATACGGCTCCGCGTTTTCTTGGCACACCTGTTTGGTGGCATCAACTTCACAGCGATCAGTGGCACATCCCCTGTGAAGTAGCAAAGCTTGGTTGTGGTCAGCACGTCGCTCAGGGAGCGCAATGGGAGTCATAATAGATGGCTTGTCGTCATCAGGTGACTGGCATGCAAGCTGGCCAGGATGGCAGGTGTTAGCATAGTTGGTGGGATGTGGATGGATTGCGGCCTCTTCTGTTGAGATCTGTGTAGACAGACGCAGCTTGGGACCGATCAGCATGTCAGGGCCGGCTGTGATGCTCTCTACCGATGAGTTGCAGTTCGCAAATACAGCCTCGAGATGGCGCTCCTTCTGAGCTGCTTCCTCGGTAGTGCACCGGTCAGATTCACTGGTGACAGGATTGTGGTTGCGAATCCGTCCGAAGACGGCAATCAACTTGGCGCTCCACTCCGACCAGGACTGTTGGTTGACGCCTTCATACCTGTGCCAGGCGGCTGCCACGACCCATTTGTACTCGTCCGGCCAGGCATACCGGGCTCCGAGGTCATTCAGGCTCTTGATCCACCAATCAGCGTCGTCGTGGAAACCTCGGAACTCTGAGATTTTCCAAGCAGCTGGTGGCGGCAACGTAGCAGGAGAGGACCCGGAGCTTCCTGACGCCATAGTGTCGAGATGGTCCGCTATTTTTTCCATGGCTTGCCAGAGCACCGTGCGGCTTTCGGGTGGGCTGTTGAGTGAGCCCGTCACATGTACGGTGACTGTACAAAGAAAGGTATCGATGTCGTACAATACGGGCAAGGCGGCGGGTGGGAGGTTCCAGCGCGACGAAGTCAACGTGTTGACCTACACATGAAGTTGCTCGATGGTGTGCAGCAGCTCCGCGTCGCTGTCGGGGAATCCGCACGCGAAGCCAACGGTGCTGTCCGAGAAGGAGGAGAGGGTCACCGTTCTCCCTGCGGCAGGTTCCTTGTCCGAGGGAGCTTGCACAGCATCCCTGTACGGCTCAGGTGCTGACGGCGGTAGAATGGTTGCGGGCTCCATTATCACGGAAGCGTGGACGGCGTTCCTTGAGTGGGATGCCCGCAGCGCTGATTAACTTCGAAGAAGCCCTTACGACTGGTCGTTTGTCGGCTGCGCCATTGTAATGTACGGAGAGAGACACAACGCCTTTGCCGCAGTTCTATTTCTCGTCTTCCTCTGCTTCCCTGTGCATCTGTAACACGAGCGCACAAGCTACGGCAGAGCTCATAGTCATTACAATATACAGGGTGTCCCATGTAACCTGAGCCAAGAATTTGAAAATGAAAGGCACTTCAGAGGAGAACTGAACCAAACGTATACTATCATACTGGTCTATAGATACTCAGGTTATTTATTTCCCCATAAAGTAATTAGTTAATTATTTTTAATGAGCTAACTCCCTAATTATGGGCTGAAAACCCAAAATATGAACACGGAGCTGTAGAGCACTTTCATAAACCACCGACTGAATTGTTTCCTGTACAATATGTCCTACGGTGTTAATTTTTCCGCCTTCTAAAGAAAGCCCGCGAAATTTGAAAATGAGCCACGTGACGGACCGCGAGCGCACTGCTGTAGTGCTGGTCTCAAGCGTGCAACCGGTGAACAAGGTCGCCTGCGGCTGCCATGGGGAAAGCGACGTGATGCTTTGAAGGTGGTGGTCGATGTTTGGGCGTCCGTCTTTGGTTGAATGACGGTGCAAATTCACGCTGCTGGCCGAGCGCTGCCGAGATAAGCGTCCAAGACGGATAAATAAAACAAGAAAATAGCTTTATTTTCTCTTTGGAACTTGAGATGCGTAAAAGAAGGCGATGTTGTGAAGCTGGTTGCAGGTGGCGGGGGTAGAACGGCATGAGCAGACTTTTTTTTTTCAGTGATCGGTGCTCGTAAAATTAAGCCACGATTACAAAAAAAAAACAAAAACAAAAAAGACATGTTCAAACAGGTCCCCATCTTCTGTAATGCAACTCTGGCATCTCTTATTAAGATTTTCTGTGACACTCTTGACCACGGTATCGGGAATGGAGTTGCGTACTTGTCTCATTTTTTCTTTTAGGTTACCTAATGTTGTGGTTTGTGCCTGGTATACCTGACTCTTGACGTACCTCCAAAGGAAAAAATTGAGGGGGTTTAAATATAGAGACCTTGCTGGCGAAGCAATGGACCCGTGCCCGCCCTATCCACTGCTGCGGGAAAAGTTCATCCAGCCAATTACACGCTTTGCTGCTGCGTGCGCAGGAGCTCCATCATACTGATACCAGATATCCTTAATCCCAGCCAGTGTAATTTCGCACAGAAGATGTTGAAGTGGTCCATCCAAGATATCGTTGATGTATCGTTCACCTGTAAGTGCGCTGTCGAAGAAGGCCGATTACAGTACCACCGTAAATGCCACACCACACATTGAAAGACCACTGATATTGGTGACGCACCTGCTGAACCCAGGCAGGTGCGTCACTAATATCAGTGGTCTTTCAATGTCACTCCATGGTGAGCGTTGTAGATGTTCACTTGAGCACTGCGCGAGAAGTTAGCTCCGTCGGTCCAAAGGACCTTGTTAACGAAGCCTGGGTCCCGTTCTGTCTCGATTAGGACCCAGTTTACAAAGTCCGTGTGATTGTGGAAGTTGGGAGGCTCCAATGCTTGGTGCAGCTGCACGTGTTAGGGATGAAGTTGTCTCTTCTTTAGTATTCTCTAAAGCCTCTCCATCGCGTCCACTGCCACCGGCAGAAAACGCATGGAGGGGCTTTAGTATTCTCCACACCGAAGATTTCGAGACACGAGCTTCAGCACCCACGCTACGGACACTTGCCTGGGGGTCTGCAGAAAACTTGGTCAGGGTATCCCTCACCACTTCATCGTCAAAAAATGAAGATTTGTGCTGTTTCGTGGTAAATGTCCCGTTTCAGTGTTTCATATGTACGCAGAATGGTCATTGAGCTTGGCGGCGTACCTGGACGCCAGCGTTGAAACTGCTTAACTGCCTGCCTTCTGTTTCCGTTTGATGCACCTAGGGCCAGAACCATATCCGCTCGTTGCTCATTCGAGTACGGCATGTCAGCTGCTTACACTAAAACAATGCATCGTTGCTTTCCAGAACACGAAGGGTTACAGGTGTCCGAGGAGCACCTCAACAAAGAAAACTCGTCAGGACTGGTTCGCACAACGCAGACGCTTTGAGGGGACTCTTTTTGTTCAAGCTGCGACGTTGCAGCAACCGTCGAGGCCTTTCCTCATCCTGTCGCGTTTCGCCCTATCTTCGTGAATCAGAATCAAACTGCTATTTGTTTTTTTCCTCGCAGTAGTGAGCGCTTTACCACCGCGGCAGCGCTCGGCCAGCAGCGTGAATTTGCAGTCATTCAACCAAAGACGGACGCCCAAACATCGACCACCACCTTCAAAGCATCATGTCGCTTCCCTGTGGCAGCCGCAGGCGACCTTGTTCACCGGTTGCACGCTTGAGACCAGCACTACAGCAGTGCGCTCGCGGTCCGTCACGTGGCTCATTTTTAAATTTCGCGGGCTTTCTTTAGAATGCGGAAAAATTAACACCGTAAGACATATCGTACAGGAAACAATTCAGTCGGTGGTTTATGAAAGTGCT
The DNA here is from genome assembly GCA_013339685.2 of Hyalomma asiaticum. Taxonomy (NCBI): domain Eukaryota; kingdom Metazoa; phylum Arthropoda; class Arachnida; order Ixodida; family Ixodidae; genus Hyalomma; species Hyalomma asiaticum. The sequence continues at coordinate 565 of JABSTT010002202.1, read as the reverse complement.
CTACAGCTCCGTGTTCATATTTTGGGTTTTCAGCCCATAATTAGGGAGTTAGCTAATTAAAAATAATTAACTAATTACTTTATGGGGAAATAAAAAATAACCTGAGTATCTATAGACCAGTACGAATAGTATACGTTTGGTTCAGTTCTCCTCTGAAGTGCCTTTCATTTTCAAAGTCTTGGCTCAAGTTACGTGGGACACCCTGTATATATTGCCACTTCACCCCTTGGAAAGAAAAAAAAGCCTTTGATTCCTTTGACACAATGTTCGATACATACTGCAGGCTACGGTGGGGAGGGGCCTAGGAGTCAAATTCCAGGCTTTTGTCGGGTCCTTTCTCGCGAATATAGCCACTACAATTCAGGTGGAGCAAATTCAGTTGAATCTGTACGAATTGGGCGCTCGACGGGTTCAGTCACCTCACCCTTGCTCTTCAATATAGTCATGAAGGTCTTTCAGATAGGTTGGCCTGCCACCAAGGCATAGCTCACGCACTCTACGCAGATGACATCACAATTTCGTGCCCAAGGGGCTCCTTAGCAGAATTAGAGCAAGCTCTATGGGC